>JXSR01S045458.1:0-16248 GCA_000969725.1 Ophiothrix spiculata
CAAGATCACATTTGTGGGTCAAGCGGTTCCGGAGATATTAAATATTTTGTCCGAAAATTTGGCGCTATTTGAGCTACAAATACGGGCAAATTAGAGAAAATGTCAACATAAGGAATTTAGGGGCGTGTAAAAATGACAAATAAAATAAGAAACTGATTTGTTGTAAATTATTTTTCTTCTACTAGGGCCTGACAGTAGCTAAGCGTCCCAAAAAATCCCATATCTAACTTCGTATTGAAAATATCCACCTAAATTTGAGGTCATTTGTTTAATTTCGACAAATGGACCCATTTGACAAGGTGTACAACGGGAGTGTGGTAAATAAACAACACAGCACAGACAATGACGTTAAACCAGTAGGGTGCGGGAAATAATGGCAACTACAGTAACTGTTCTTACTCCCGTAACCTTTAAAAGTACTTATTTCTACACTATTTTACTGATTTTTACTGGATTAATGACATGAAAGACGGGTGCATGCGAGTAACATTCTGATTTTGAACCAAATTCACAACTATTTTAACTGATACCATCCAAAAAGACGAAAGAAAATGTTGGCGTGTTTTGCAATGTCCAGCCAATGTTTGTGCCGATAGTAGCTGCGAACAGGGAAACGATTGTTCGCCTGCTTGCGGGGGTTTATAAAACACACAGGAGATTGTGGTAGTATTGGGTTTGAAGTGGATTTCGCGAAGTGATTCATTCGTTGTTGAAAGTCAAAAAATATACCATTTTGATCACGAATATCTACCGGTTGTAATGATGTGAGACACTTTTTCAAAGACGTCCTGTGTCATCCAGGGATTGCAAAAGTATTGAGAGATCTCCGACTGGGGCGGTGGTCTGGGTTTTTGATTGACTGCTGTGAAGTACAAAAGGTGATTTCCAAAAAGTGTCCTTTATAAATAGAGTAATGGATCTATCTCCTTTAAAATAGTTGTTTACTTTTTGCCTAAAAGTGAGTGAATCATATCGCGAAATGCATTTTTGTACAACGCCCTATACCGCAGAACGGGGCTTAATTTGAGTTTGAACGGATACCTGTGGTCCATTTTTCACACGGAGCTGCTCATTTATGAAAACATACGAATATTCAAGCAACTGAAATATACTTGTTTTATGATTAAAAACTAAAAGGAACCCCCTCAATATTAAAAGAAACTCAATTTTTTCTTAAATAGTTACATTTTTAATTATTTTAAACATTATTAAATCCCTCAACGAAGAGTCTAAAGTGAAGGTACTTGAACGTAAATTTCAACCCAGCACGGATTTTTCTACACTAATTGACATCCCTAATAAGATCCCATTGATTTTACATGCAAAATTAATCATTTAGTTGTTGCAACACAGAACTATATTTTCACATTTGAAAATTCTGCAATGAATTTATGCCGTTCTAGTGTATGCTCTTGTGTCATAAAAAACAACTGAGTGGGAATTTTCGGTAAATTCTTGCAAACCGTGATAGGCCCCTATTTCTATTCGTTATATTATTAGGGAGGACATGGCGTGCCATTTCACAAACCCATGTGAAAATTGAGATAATGACATAGCCAAAATCTATGGAATTTAAAGTTTAAACTTTTGAACAGTTTTTACTTGGTTTTGGTAAAAATCGGATACAGGGTTCTAAAAATATGGCCGATCAAAGTGACGAAGTTTATTGAAAAATTTCCAAAATGATTTTTTTTGCAATACTTTTGCATGTAAAAACACTCAACTGGTGATATTTAACACTATTTTTATTTTAATCAAAACAAATAATAATTGTCAATGACACTGTTTCAACCTTTGGTTTTGGAAATTATACTTGAAATTTGTTGATGTTGAATATCACTGGATGAGGAATTTCTTATTGATTTCATTGTTTTTCACCCTGCTACTTTTTGTATTTTTTTAAATGGCATATCTGAAGAACCGATGCTCCTATTCAAATTTTTTTCACTTAAATTCATAATAAATCAGAATGATATGAAAAATGAAACTTTTAGCATGTGTTGCATAATCTTATATGCAAATAAAAGCGTCCTTAACTGTTTAAAATTGATTTTCTCAAAACCGCTTTCTAATAAACTTTGCCCCCTCCCCATTTATCTCAAAACGCTTTGACTTATTTACCCATTTAACTGTTTTAGTTTTTGAAGTACACTGGTTTTTGTATGTCACCAGCAGCGAAAGTGGCGGGAAAGGTTTGTCCGGTTGCCTTGGCAACACGGAAAATAATTTCGGAAAACTCTCTCATAGGATCATAGATCCTGGCCATATTAAATGTTTGAAAAAAACTAGTTCAGAAAACAGATAAATGGGGCCGGGGGCAAAATTGTCATTTCGAATTTCTATTTTTCTCGTTGCCATGACCTTTGACCCCTGCTAATTAGCATACCGAAGGTCGTTATGATCCGAGACAAACGTTTTTGAAAAGGGCTCTTCATACTGAAGATTTTGGTATAACACTTGATTGTATTCAAGTAGACTTGACTTCATGATTTTATTGCAATAACCATATAATGCATGAAAACGACGCCATGTCCGCCCTTAAATGTTGTAAAAATGATGTTTGCATTTTTTGGCAGCCAGCTTGGTATAATGGCGGTTATTTTTAACTAGTAATTACCTTTTGGTGTCTACATCCATGTTTATCTATAAGCAGATAATTATATCCATAAGTCACGTGGATTTGAAGGTCATCTTGGATTTCAAAATTACCGCCAAAATAGCTGATTTCATTTAAATCGACCAAAACAGCTGTTACAGTGCCTGATATCATGAATAATCAACAGAAAATAACTGAAAGGGACTGGCCTAGATTCTTCCCACTAATTTTTACCTACATATTTTTTTACATGAATCGGTAGAAGATGTTTATAGTAATACCTACAAGTAGTTTTCCATGATTTTGAGGAATATTGGAGAAAATTGCAATTTACCTGCTTTAATTTTTTTCGCGGGCGTAAAAAAGATGTGAAAACAAGTGTTTCTAGTTTCAAAATTTAAAATTTTGTTTCTACACATGTGATGGGTAAACAAATTATTTTTGATGAAATTGTTTCTCTTTTAATATGTAGTAAATAATATCTAGGAGCTTTGTTTGATTTTTTATCTGGTAAATCCAGATCTTAGGTACAAATTTAGGTTTCGGAAAACACAAGATAATCACACCACCATCAAAGAATGATATATTACAAATTAGTTGTCTCTCAATTTGAGCCATTTTTGTGTAATTTTTTGTACTTTTTTTGGATATAACTACACTTTTGAGCTTTATTTAAAGCATTTCAATAAGTTTTTAATTCTTAGTTGAATCTAGGCTAGTCACTTTAAGATTCACATCAAGATTATTTCCCTCTAGTTATATTTAAAACTTGTATCAAAATCAAGATAACGCCTGTTTTGAGATCCAAAACGAGTTTTTTGTGCAACATTGGATTATTTTTCTCCTGTTTGTGAAGAGGATATATTAGTTCTTATGAGAAAAAGAAATATGTCCAATAAAAGTTGCATGTTGGACCCACACTTCCGACTCAGCTCGTCAAACAATGTGCCGAGAGTCTGGTTCCTCTGATAACTCGCATTGTCAATGAGTCCCTTCTTTCAGGTACTGTTCCATCTAAGCTTAAAGAGGCTGCCGTCGTCCCCCTCCTGAAAAAACATGGACTTGACTTTAATAATCGAATCTTAAGAATTTCAGACCAGTATCCAACCTCCCGTTTATCTCAACTTCTTGAAAGAGTATTTCTTCTATGTATAAACTTGCAGCAGCATCAGTCTACTTATAGAAAGGGTCACAGCGTAGAAACCGCAGTACCGAGTGTCATTGACAACTTGCTCACAAGCTCTGACGAGAAATTAGTCTTGCTTGTCTCCCTCCTTGACCTCAGTGCTGCGTTTGATACGTTTAACTATTCCATTCTGCTCAAACGCCTTGACACTACATTCGGTATCATTGGTAATGTTCTCAAATGGTTTTCTTCATATATTTCACGAAGATATCAATCTGTTATTATTAATGGCAACACATCAAATCAACGCCCACTTTTATATGGAGTTCCTCAGGGCTCTGTATTGGGGCCAGTGTTGTTTACTTTATATTCCCAATCTCTTTCAGATGTCACCAATCTACATAATTGTTTCTTCCATAAGTACGCCGATGAAACCGTTGTATTTTAAGGTGGACCACCTGAGCAGTTTGAGTTAACTAAAATGGCAATTCAAATATTTATCGTTGACATTTCGCATTAGATGGACGGTAATAGGTTAATGTTGAATAGTGAAACAACTGAGGTTTTGATCATGGGTACCGCTTCTCGTGTAAAACAAGTCGCTACCAGTTCAATTAAAAATTTTAAATTCTGATGTAAAAATACAGGAGTCTGTTAAGTACCTTGATGTGCGACTGTATCATACGCTATCCATGTCCAGTCACATCAGTAATGTTTGTCGTTCGGTATTTCTGTCTTTAGGACGTATTGGCTGTATTCGATCTTATCTGTCTGAAAAAGCTACATCTTGTCTAATCAATTCTATAGTAACATCACGTCTTGATTTCTGTGATTCACTCTTGAACGGCATCACCAATGACCAACTTAACAGACTTCAAAGAATACAAATTTGTGCGGCTCGCTTAATCATGAACAATGATGAAAAGATCATATCATCACCCCTGTCATACATGAGCTTCACTGGCTGCCTTAAGAATTCAGTATAAGTTAGCTGTTCTTGCTTTCCGGCACTTTGAAGGTACTTTACCATCTTACGGTTACCTGTCTGCTACGTTCTGCACTTATTAACCTGCTCGATCACTTCGATCTTCTACTGAAAGACTATTGAAATCTCCTCGTATTGATCTTACGTCAGCTGGTGAACTCTTCTTTCATTTTCCTGCCCCGCCTGTTTGGAATTCGCTTCCTAACAGCCTCCGTAACATTCATTCTCTTCCTCAGTTCAAAAAGCACCTTAAAAATCTTTTTTGTTAGGCTTTTCTGGATTCAAAGGTGTAATTTGTTTGTTTTCTTCGTTTGTGCGCATTGAGATCATTTGATGAGTATTATCATCATTAATAATACACATTACAATAATACTTGAGGATATTTTTGCATATTTTTGATGAAATTGTGAGGTTTGGTATAAAAGCATGAAAATTGGCATGAAGGTAGAGAATTTTATGCTCAATCATTCTAGCGTGGGAGCCATTTTTGCATTTTTCAAATATGACGGCCATCTTGAAAATTCAAAATTGCCGCCATTATTGTCTATTGAAAATACAAAAATCAACATTTCACATAAGAATCTTACTCTATGAGCTCTGTTGCATTTAAGCTACCCGGGCTTAATTGAACGATAGCCAATCACATCATTCAGTTCTACACACACACATAGCAATGGCACCACTCACTGTGCTAGTTTGGGTGCTTCCTGTATTGGTAAATTGCACTTTTAAAAATGTAAAATAATGCCTCTAAATTGCAATATTTATAGAAAATTATTTGATCAGCTGTTGACTGACATGTTCCAAATACGAATAAGGTTGAATAGATCAATTTTGCAGCATTGCCATACATCGTTTTAGGTAAAAATGACAAGTACGAATGACAAATGTCTTAATTCATCATATTTTACTTATTTTGACAATCCAAGATAGCCGCCAGATTCAAAATGGCTGTCATTTCACATATTGCTATCATTCAAAATAGGCATTATTCACAACGTCGGACTGTTTTTGGAATTATTTATTTTAATTTCTTTTCAATTCATCTTTATTTAAGGGTACGAGGAATCCACATGCTCAGGAAAATGTGAATCCTAACTATTTTTCAAATCATGAAAAGATAAATAGTTTCCGCTGCCTTTGCGGGGACTCGAACCATGGATTATGGCGGGGGTTAGTCATGCATTACGAAGCGAGAGATCTACCGCTGAGCTATCAAGGCAGCGTTGGGATGGTGAACTAAAATCTAAAACATAAACATTAGAATGCCTTATTTTTCTTTTGTTTACATAAAAATTGCAATTTTTGCCTCATTGGAATGCTCAATTTGTAAGTAAATTATGCGAATGCGTATATCAGACAAAATGTAGATAATGCAGATACTAAAATCAGGCTATTCACAGCTCAAACAGGCCAAAGTCAGAGTCATAATTCACGCCCGGTTTTTCTGGCAAAACAACGCGGGTTTGTTACATTATCATTCAAAATCAACACAACACATTTATAAAATATTATTTGTAATACATTAAAAAGTATCAAGCCTACAATCTGTCAAAATTTGAAAACATCATAAAATTTCAAGGTTTCGGCGAAAAGGTGTAAATTTTTCGAAGTAGTTTATTGACGTAATTTTGACCTTGATAATGGACGTGAAATCACTAATAAAGACTCATGTATAAACTAGAGAGTAGAGACTCTATTACATATGTACGCCAAAAATGTTATTATTCTGATATGTGTAAGTAGGTAAAAAGTTGCAGTAAAGATGCCGTTGGCAAAAATGGCACCCATTTAGGGACTGTAGCCTTAAGTCCAAAAGTGCCTGCTGACTAAATATTCATTTTTACACATTTCTGTCTACAGGGCGCTTTTCAAAATGGCCGCCATAGTTACCCTATTTGGGCAAAAATTAACAAATTTTTAGTAATTTGGATACAAATATCATGATTATGAAAATTATGAAGATTGAGATACCAGGTTTTAATCATTAAACCATTCATTCAACATGTTCAAACACAAAATAATACTTTATATCATTTTCGCCTGAATTCATACTTTCAAAAAATCAAAATGGCCACCAAAATTACTAAAATTGAGCTAAATTGCAGTAAATTGTGATAGTTTAAGCACTAATTTTATTACATTTATACGTAATGCTTCTTAATGAATAAATTACTCTTGAAAACTTACAAGCAAAAAGGAACTCATAACAATCTCATTTTCCAATTTCTCAACAAAGTGCGGTTTGTAATACATGCTAGCAGGAAACTCTGGTTGTTGTTTTTTTCTCAAAGCGGGAGGTAGCGGAAGATTTTTTTCCAAAGCAGAAGATAGCGGGAGATTTTTTGCTCAAAGCGGGAGAAACGACCACCAGAGTGATACAAAAATGACAAATATCGACAGTACAACGTACTAGTAGTGTGTTTCATACATGTTTTATAAATGCGTTTAACAGTTCAACAATAAACATCCCTTCAGGGATCATGCATGTCAAAGATGTGTTTGAAACTGCATTCATAATCACCTGTTCCTTTGGGGCAGTTTCATTTACCTTAAATATGCATCTTTGTACGTGTATACTATTTAAAGTTGTATGAAAATTAACGTTAGACTTATATACTTCGAACTGCGTCATTTAAAACACAAATATGCCTGTTATATTTCAGATTTCAATATTTTCAGAAACCTGTTTAGAAAAAGCGATTTCTTGACTTTGTGTGTAATTCATGTAAGTTATATCAGAGATGAAGGCTGGTATGGATTTAGTCATGGTTGAAGGC
Organism: Ophiothrix spiculata; assembly: GCA_000969725.1. Classification (NCBI taxonomy): domain Eukaryota; kingdom Metazoa; phylum Echinodermata; class Ophiuroidea; order Amphilepidida; family Ophiotrichidae; genus Ophiothrix; species Ophiothrix spiculata. Next base: position 7,489 of record JXSR01S045458.1, read on the forward strand.
GGTGTGGTTTGAGGTGGGGATGGTTGAGTCAGCATATCAGTCAGTGTATCAATTTTTATGTTTATTTGTTTAATTATCTAATAAAATGTTATAATTTGGGTATGATTTTCAAGGTTAAATTAATTTAAAAAGAATTTTAAAATAATGTTCGGTATTTAGCTAATTTAGCCAGGTGTGAAAGAGGTTATGGATTTGGTTGAGGTGGGTGAGGTATGTGTGTATGTACATTGTGCAACAATTTTATCTGAACTTTTCAATAATCCAATGAAATGTCATAATTTTGGTGTGATTTTTAAGATAATATTTTAGTATTTCAAATCAACTGAGAATAACAATTTATTTGCAAAACTCAATCTGCTTACTATCACTGATATGTACACACTCGAATTAGGGGTATTTATGTATAGAGTTTTCATCAATGATTTACCAACAGCTTTTAACAACTATTTTACTAAACTCTCAGAAGTTCATGATTACCCAACAAGATATGCCAATAACCTGAATGTTACAAATAATAAAAAAATGTTTTGCTGATCGTAGCATCCGCTCATCGGGTCCAGTTATGTGGAAGTCACTTCATAAAATAAATAAAGATTATAAAACTGCAAAGCACTTCCGCAACCAACTCAAAAAGTCTCTTATCAATAAATATGATTGAAACATTATTTTCATTTGCATCTTTTGGGTCGACATCCTTAGTGTAGTGTATTGTCTTGTTAATTACTCATAAGCTTTCCTTTTCTTTAACAAAATTCTTCTTAGGGGTAGACCATTTTCTGGCCTTATTGGCCTTCTGTTCTACTCCTCCGTAAGACTCTTTTTTTTTAAACTTATTTACTATAAATATTTTGACATTGTTTTGTGTATATATGTCTTATGGACCTTGAAATAATCCTTCTTCAAATAATCTTGAACCTTGAACCTAACACCCAAATAAATGCACTGATTAACTAGTGTTGAACTGGGTATGGATGATGTTGGTGAGATGTAACGCAAATGGGCCGCAAAATATGACCTTTACGATAATATTGGTTTTGCAATATCAACTATCTAAACCTGATGAACCTACACAAGGAAATTGTAGTTATGTGTTCATAACTTTAAGCACAGATTTTTAAGGTTAAGTGACTACTTATCCCAATGAGAGCTCAACGTGACTTTGCATCACTTTTTCATCAGCTTTTATAGATATATACAAAGCCTATATATTATGTAAACATCTTCCTCTGTTTTGAAATGATTCACTACTTTATTGTACATGCCAAGATCTGTCGACATTTATATTTCGGAAACAGTGTTTTTATTTAGTTTTCTGCATTGCATACAAAGAGTCTTTATAGTTTTTGGTTTAAATTCGAATTTCACATATTCTATTAATAAACTTGGTGTGATTAGCCCAGTTAAAATGTTTTGTATATGCATAACAATGCATTTTGTAAGCTGTTGTAAAATAGTTTGCTAAATTAGTGACATGTATTTCATTAGAGTCAATAAGTGTAGATAGGCCCCACTTAAGAGTTTGCAATCTGTAAAACAAATTGTGTTTACACGAGCAAAAGCAAAAAGCCTTGGCTACTTTGCTTCAAGACTACTTTGCCTTTGTATGAAACAATAGACTATCACCTACTTTGATTGACAGGTCCCGTTTGTGCGGCAAGATTAATTCGATACTTCTTTTATCAATTACTATTTTGTAACTTTGTGTAAACTAAAACCATTTGAACAAACCTAATGTGCCATAAATCCGACTGAACTACAACTTCATCAGTAAATATTTGATTCATTGTTATTCCAAAATGATTTAAGTTAAAGACAAGTAAGATCATCTCAAAGAAACTTGGAAATTGCCAGGAACTCTATTACGCACGACTTGTAAAAATAATACATAACATTGATAACGTATGTAAAGGAAGATGTGCCTAAGAAATCGTCAGTTCATAATAGATATTAAAGTATGCACATCACTCTGCCTGTTCGATAACATCTCACATGGCACTCTTAATGTTGTAATCAAATACGACTTGAAGTATTAACTCTATATTTAGTACAATGTTGACCTCATTTCAAGAAATCTTCTAGTATATATTTACTATTGCTGAAAAACAGCTACATGGCATTTGAATAATGAACGTTATATATCGGCCATCTCGATTGCAATGTTTTTAATGTCTGTGTATGTGTCCATCGATGTTATAAAAAAGATTCAACAGCAAGCACATTTAAGCCGAGGCAGTTGTTACATGTTATATATTTGTTATATGCAAATAGTCGAATGCCCCAAATCCTGCTAGAAAGCCTGCCCTTGGCTGATTCTCATCTAGCTGTCTCTCGATTCTTGTTAAAATTATCTTAGTGAAGAGTTTGTAAAGAACTAAATAAAGAACTTAATTGATTATAGACCCATTGGCCTGCTCCCTCACCATTAGCCTACTCCCTTGCAGGCTCATGGGTCTCCAATAAATCGAATTCTTCATCGCCTTTTGTGAGCAGGATAATGACTTTAGATAAGGTGGAAATTTCTTCCAGATATAGAAATCTGTTGTACAGCTTTGTCACTATGATCAGTTTGACATCATGTTATATGATTATCATAGTCTACTTACATCATGCTTTGTTTTATATATTTTACTTTTGGGGGTTTTTTGCTGGTAACTCTATTTATATACTCCATAACCAAACTCCGAATGACCTCATTGCATTTCTTCTGGACTTGAAAATATTCCAAAAAGCCTTACAAGTAAGGCATAGATATAAAATTATATAAATAAAAATGATGAGCATCATTCTCGTCTGGTTATTTTTTGAGAAGCGCAGTCGTAAACCTCAGACATTATACTGAAAATGATCTGAGAACAGATTAAAAGAATACAATATCCAATTCGGTTTATTTTGCTATATCAAAGTTGTTTGCAGATGCTCAGGAGTTAAAGCTAATTCAGTAATCGTAATAACGGATGATATTGTCGATTTCCATCTTTAACGAATGATCACTTTGATATAAACCATGATATGAGTATTACAAAAAATTTTAATAATGTAAATGTGTTTTTCAAAAGCCCTGTGTTTTGATACATACTTTACCTATACAAACTATTTATCTGTTGATGCCAATCGTACAGCGTGTCCAAATATTAAATGCACATTTTTGAATGTTAATATTGTAACTGCAGACATAAGTTGTGATAGAAGAGACTTGCAAAATTATTTTGGTACCAAACATGATGCAATTACTTATTTTAAAAATCGGTTTTTAACGGAAATTACGTCAAACGTAAAGAGCCCACTTTCATACTGAGAGAAAAAATAATGTGTGATTCATATGTTGGGGAGGGATATTTATCTGAAGACAGAAAGATCATTCATGAATACTTTAATGGCCTAGACAGCGAAACAGTAATGTTCATAACAGATGTTAAATTCAGTTATTTTCTCAATCAATCAATCAATCAATCAATCAATCACTTTACTAGTGATTTCACGTCCATTATCAAGGTCAAAATGACGCCTAAAGACTACTTCGAAAAAGTTTTTCGCCGAAACCTCATAATTTCATGATGTTCGAACAATTCGACTGGTTTCAAATTTGGACAGATTGTAGGCTTGATACTTCTTATTGAATTGATTTTGAATGATAATGTAACAAACCCGCGTTGTTTTGCCCGAAAATCCGGACGTGAATTACGACTCTGAGTTCGCCCTGTTTGAGCTGTGAATTGCCTGTTTTAAGTATCTACATTATCTACATTTTGTCTGATATACGCATTGCATAATTTACTTACAAATTGAGCATTCCAATGAGGCAAAAATTGCAATTTTAATGGAAACAAAAGTAAAATACGGCATTCTAATGTTTATGTTTTAGATTTTAGATCACGATCTCAACGCTGCCTTGATAGCTCAGCGGTAGATCCCTCACTTCGTAATGCATGACTAACCCCTGCCATAATCCATGGTTCGAGTCCCCGCAGAGGCAGTGGAAACTATTTATCTTTTCGTGATTATAAAAAAGTTAGGATTCACATTTTCCTGAGCAGATGGATTCCCTTTACCCTTAAATTACCTCCTTTTATCAAGATCAAGTTGACTAGTATGCATGTGTTCTTCCTGATCGTTCTGATTTCACTGGCAATGTTCTGTTCACATCTACATAATTACTTAGCAAAGTTGCCGAAGCAATATCACGCTAAGATGATCGGTGGCACTAATTGAAACACACAGATGATTTTAAAGATACACAATTATACAATTTATACAGACTTCTGTAAGAGGCAGGAATATATAGACGGCTGCAGGCGAAATACCGGCAACCAACCCATGAGGCGATATACCACATGAGTTTACAAAACATGTTTTATACAATTTGTTTAATGCTATTTTTGAAACTTTCAGTTTTGATTAAACAATAAACTGGAGGTGGGAGAGAGTTCCATGCAGGTATTGTATACATTACAATTGGCTTTGACGTGTCTAAACCTTTGGGGATGATACTGACGGGTATGGGTCGTTTGCCTATTTATATAGGTTGAAAATGGGGATGGAAATTCGCTGGTTATGAATTTTATACATGATTGTTAGCCGGTTATGCTGTCGTCGTTGTTCAAGTGTTGGCCACTCCAGGTCTCGGAGTACATTGGTAACAGTGCCCTCCGTTCTCATGTCCTTGCCACAAATCGAGCAGCTTTGCGCTGTATAGTTTCAATTTTTTTTTGAATATCCGACGCTGTATATGGATCCCATGCAGCGCAGGCAAACTCAAGATATGGCCGGACCAGGGCGAAATACATTTGCTGTTTGATTGTCTTAGAGCACCTCCAGCATGTCCAGAGGTTCCTGTGGATAAATCATAAAGCTTTATTAGCTTTAGATGTACTCATGTTACCGTAATATGGTTAGTCCATTAAAAGGTGTAGGGTTTTGATGCCAAATGAAAGCCCATATTTTTCTGATTATAAACCCAAACTTTCACCTCAAAATTCTTTATAGTTTTGGAGATATAGCACCAAATGTAAAATTAATTGGTATACAAATTTTCCATTTCTTTTGTATGGAAAAATGGCTGTGGGGATCCAATAGAAATAATTCTCCCCAAATTAGATTGTTTACATGTTTCAAATCCAAAATGGCGGCTATTCTGAGGTCCAAAATGGCCGTAACTTATGCAACTTTATAAGTTAACCAGCAGGTCATTGGAAAGTGCATTATTTTCTTTTCTATGATAAACGTGGTTCAACTAAATATTCCTGACACATGATCTGTACACATAAAACTGCATGTGGTTGCATCTTGAGCTGTGTAAATTTCCGAACTATCAACAGAAAACCCTATATTTTAGGTATAAATTTGACTGTGTTATGCAAGCAGGATACTTCTCATTTTCATTGAAATCAATAATAAATATCTGTTTACACATTCATGTAAGTTAGAAATGGTAACATTACCGAAATAGTGAAGACGATATTCGTTTTGCATCTTAGAAAAATAGGAAAACTCACATACAAATATTCAAACACCAATTTCGACCATTTTAATTAAATGCTATAATAATTATTTATTACAATGATGTTAAGAAAAGACAAAATCAACATATTCCGCTTACATCAAACAAATCAAGAGTATAGATTTCCAGAAAAAGCCATCCAAAATCCGCACTATAATTCGGAAATAATCGGAAATCTTCGGAACTTGTTGGCAAAAGTTCCATTTCAAAGAAAGAAAATGTGACCTTGCTTTTGTGCACAGCCTGACCTGCTGGTTGACTGTTATAACAACATGAAAAACATAATCACTCGAAAATATTTGGGAGGGTAGCAACGTAAACATTTTACATGTAGTGTAAATTAAGTACTGTAAATGTTTGAAAATCATAATGGCGCAAAATATGACGTAAAATCGATACCGAAATACATACTTTTGCCCAAAAATCAGTTGCATTGACATCAAAACAACGCTAAAACTATATTTTTTTCAAATAATTAATAGAATATGGCCCAAGTGGTCACAATAGACCTTCAAAAATACCTTGAAAAATACCCAAAAGTACCTAAAATGTGGCTCAAAATGGCCGCCAATTAAGTTTTTCCTAGGTTTTGACTATTTTGATGGTACTTATTGGCCCGGGGGGCGATCGAAGAAAAAAGTGGTACGCATGCTCGTCAGAACAAACTTCGTAAAAGGGTCAGATTTTGGCCCATTGGCGTCGTCGACGTCTTTTGAAAAAGGGGTACCTTTTCAGGGTAACTTTCGACATTAAGGGTCGCCTTTTTACGATATCTTCGACTTTAGGGTTACTTTTTCGCCAGCTATTCTAAAATTCCAAGAAAACAGCAGAAAAGGCTTCAAATGTATATGTATTCAAGTTTTTTTAATGGCAGAAAACAGTGCGTTACTTTATTGAGGGTCCATTTCAGTGTGTGTGTTACGCCTTTAACTGGTCAAATGTCCATTACACCATTTAGGGCTCAATTTTTTGTATTACGACATTTAGGGTTATGATTTTGAGTATTTTATGACATTAAGGCTGGAATTTGCTGTATATGATTACGACATTTAGGGTCCGATTTGAAGGTGCTCTGACGGGCGTACCATTTTTTTTCTCCGAGCGGCCCCCGGGCTTTTGGGCCTTGTTATGGGCACCATTTTGGATTTAAACCATGTTAATATCATAGTTATAGGTAAATGTTTGTCTTGTAAACCAAATAGTCATTTTTATTGACTATTTTGAATACTTCAAGTTTTTAACACAGTTTTAATACTCATTTTAGCATATTTTTGAGTCAAATTTCACATTTTGGCAGTCCTTTTGGACGTCATAACAGCCGCAATTTTGAATTTGAAACATATTAACACCATAATATAATGATATGTATTGGTGCAATCCTCAGACATTTGTATTGACAATTTTGGACAATCAGTGGGTTTTGAGGCTGTTTTAAAATCGATTTAACCCATGCATGATTATGCGCAGTTGATTCACTGTTGATTATCATTAACATTGATTATCAATGATAATATACATGTACACAGTTTGATGTTTTAATGATGGTGCTTTAACCCATATTTTAGTGTTCAGATGTATTATGACGGCCATTTCGCAACTCGTTTTGGGTATTATTTGGCATTTGAAACAGAATAACATGATTATATGGCAGAAATGTGTCAGTTATTACCCTCGAAGCCATTTTACATACACTATTTCGACTATTTAATGTTAAAATTTCTGTTTAAATGCCCCTCTCTCGCATTTTTGAGTGACAAAAATTGATTTTAACGGCAACTTTATTGTTGTAGTAGGTGCCATGTTGAATTTGAAACATGCTAACAACTTAATTTGGGAGAAATGGGTATATTGTTACTCTCAAAACCATGCTCTATTGATTATTTTTGAATATCTGCTGTTTTGATACTGTTTTAATGCCACTTCAAAATATATTTTTAGTGATAAAAATGTATTTTGAGAACCATTTGAGACCTTATTGTGTGTATCATGTGGACTTTTTTTGTAAACAACATTAACTGGACAGAAATTTTGACTAGCCTATTTAATGTTGTTAAAGCTGTTTTCATAACACATTCATACCATTTTGGAGCGACAAAATGAATTTTGGTGGCTTTTTTGAAAGCCTGATAGCCACTTTCCATTGAATGTTTGATGTTTTAATTCCACTAATAATATATTTTGAGTGACAAAAATGTTTTTTGGCAGCCATTTTGGAACAATTATGGGTGCCAGTTTGAATTTCAAATATGAGAATGACATTATTTGAGGACAAATGATCTGTATGGTAACCCAAAAAGTTTCTTTCTATTGATTATTCATGATATAAACTTGCTAAAAGCTTGTTTTGCTCGATGTTCGTGAAAATATGCTGTTTGGCGGCCATTTTGGCGGCCTTGTTGGCGGCCATTTTTAATTTAATATGTGCTGATGATTTAATTTAATCTCATTATGTTTGCTAAAGCTAAAAGGCCATTTCTCAATGATAAATGCTGATATTAATTGGTTTTAATACATATTGTTTTCACGTAGTTTATTATGAAAATATGGGATTTTGGCGGCCATTTTGAAAACACCCGCTAACGAGAAAAATGGCGGGGAGCAAAAGTGTACCCTCACTTTTTTGTTATCCCTGATGGTATAGACTATGGCTATGAAGAGGATTAAACTTGGGGTACAATTCATAGACACGGGAACCCACCCAGCCTACGGACTAATAAAAAATATGGTATTTTGGCAGCCATATTTTACCAATTTTTTTCCCCCACAATTTCTGGAGCCAGTTACTACCGTAATGTGTATGTCAATTGGAATATGTATGCAAAAAATGGAGGATTTGTCATCTGTGTGACAATATGGCCATTTTTTTTTTGATAACCACTAAAGGGCCCTGTTAACCCTTCATTTTCATAACTGTTTCTTGCTCTGTAACCATGGTAACTCAGCAAGGGATAATTAAATCCATACAAAAGTAATATATTTCTAGAAGTGGATTAGCATACTGAATATGATGGTGGGTTCTTTTTTGATCAAAATGTGTAATTTTGATCCTAAGGTCCAAAAATCAAGCTTTGGGGCCCAAAATTTTACAGCTAACTTAATTTTGGTTTAGTAAAATTTCGAATCATTTTACTTTTTAGAATCTAGAACCCAATATCTAGGCACGCATTGTGTTTGTTTGTCTGTTTGTTTTTGAGATATTGTCAAAATCTTTCTGTCTATCTATGTCGACCGCGGTCGGAAGCCATGATGAATTTTCTCCACTG
>JXSR01S045458.1:60040-76480 GCA_000969725.1 Ophiothrix spiculata
CAAAATGTTGCAAATTAAATGCAAAAATTTTGTAAATAGTTATGTTTGTAAAATTTGAAAGCATTATTTATATGTGTAAACCAGTAAATCTCTAAAAAAAATTGATAAAAAACGTGATGTTAACTTTTAGCTAATGGCTGCCCAGTGACTATAAAAATGGACGAGTCCAGGGGCTTATGACTTCAGAGGATGACAGATATTTGATATGATGTCAGAGGATGACTGATACGGTACAATATTGGCTGGTAAATATGAAAATGACGCCAATACACGGTTTTATCTGTATTTTATTTAATGTACACTTGTATTGGACGAAAGATTCTTAAAAATAATAATGTCTAAACACGGCTGATTTTACATGATTTTAATTTTTTTAAACTAAAAAATATTTAAAAACACAAATTTAGGGTCGATCGGTTGGGCCCGTAAACAGGGGTGGGGTTTTTTTTGTCACCAAAATTAAGTTTTTCATTGAATTTATTGGAATTGAATTTTCATATTGGGCACATTTTGCAAGGTATGTTGTATTAAGTTTTTTTTTAAGCATAGGGGCTTAAACACATGCCAGGTATATAAGGCAAAAAAAAAACAAGTTTGTTTGTACTAAGGCAAATTTTGATTGAAAATCCAAATGGGTGATAATTTTTTCAGTAAGAAACCTGTCCGGTTTCAAGTTTGTATTGAAAAGAAAACACTTCTTTAGTAAAAAATTTGCAATTTTCCCTGTTCTTTTTATCAAATTGGCTATTTTGATTTTCGTTTTCTAAAATATCAAATAAAAAAATGAAATGCGCAAATAATGACGCCAAAACGAAATTCGCGCGGGCACTGAAAACAAACTTGTTTTTTGTTTTTGCCTAATAGTTATTTATAAATGATATTTTTAAACTGCAAAATACAAAGGTTTCAATGTGTTACACAAAAACAAATTAATTACAAGACATCTTACTCTACAAGAAGCAACAGTTTTATTTCTGAACAGAGTCATTGTTTTCATTAGTGACTTGCATGTAGTTTTCACTTGAAGATCAGTTGATATGCAAAAAGTTACGTTGAGGATCATTGGTGACCTGCTCCTATGAAACCCGAACTAAGTCGGGAAAAATCATTATTCTGATTTGCCCATATTGAAAATGCTGACATTACAAACTTTAAAATTATATATCACTTGTCGACATTGCTCAATGTTTTGTCCATGGAAAGTCAATATTTCCCAAGAAAACTCCTTTGTTTTCTACTGATTGGGCAATTGTATTGGGCTGTAACTCCATAAGTGTTCTGGCGACTTTGTCCTGGTTTTGTGGGAGCAGGTCACAATTAATTTGGATTAATTGAAGAATGTTTTTCCAAAACTCACTTCTAGTTCAAAAGCTGCCTGCATGCTAGATTTTGAAACAAAAATTCTCCATCCGCATTGTTTAACACTTCAATTTTTACCTCATATTGCAAGAGGATGGGCATTTTATGTTGTAACTATTATCAGATCGTCATGGTTCACTGTCTTGCAGGGACATAATACAATAACATTTGAACAGGAATTTTCCAAAACTCACTACGTCCAAGGAATTTGCATTGAAGTGCTTTCATATAATTTTGATGAGTGTGAATCAAAGTTTGGTCACTTGAACTTAACTTTGCATTTCAACAAACAAAAATGGCAGTTTTACAGGTAATAATCTATGCGAATATAACATGTGGCAGCTATTGGATTAAGTGAGTTTTAGAAAAACACTCTTCAATTGATAACTGTAGTTGGAATTATAGTTATTTCATACAATGTGACATAAGGACTGGTGTAAAATATCATTAAATTCATTATATTTCCGATATATGAAGCAAATATGCAGGATGCATATACCCAAAGCACATGTGACTATTTAATGATTTCAAAAATGCACTGTCCACACGTTGATGAGACAACAAAATCACTCTTTATACAGTTGACCAATCATTCACTGTAAGTGATTTTTTAACTAGTCACTACAGATAATCTGTTGTATTATATAATCAAATTGTATTTTGCGACTGACTCCATGTTATTTCAGGAAAGCTGTTGATTCCAACAAAATAGGTTTTGCATTTGACACATTGATGAGGAAGATCAAGCCTAAATCTCTAGAAGCTCAGCATACACATGGCGGAAGCCATCCGTCATTAGAGGTAAGAAAGAGATGCATTTATTATTTTTCAAAATGGGTTCATGATTGTAATTTATGATAAATTCATCCTTCAGGCAATCTTGATTCATAGTTATCTCAGAATCTCTCAGTTTCTCAAATTTCTCAATTTTAATATTAATAATTAGATAAACAAAAGGTGCACATTATGTACTAAAAGGTCAGCCCACTGGTATTGCTGAAAAGACTAAACGTATATATATATGAAAATATATATTCGGTATATAAAACGAACATTTACTGCTTTTTGTTTGGGGCATGGTTAAAATGATTTCCCCTTGGTGAACTCAAAACCGTCGATATGCCATCAAGCTTTGCTTCAGCATATTCATGGTTTTGAGATCACTGCGGGAAAGAATTTAAACCATGCCACTCAAAGCAGTCAATATTTGTATACTATTGCCACAGAGTGATCTTGAGACTATTTACTATTTTCCGAGATGGAAGGTCGAGGCAAATAGTATGATAGTCTCAAGATATTGAGTGGAAATAGTTTTTAGTTTTGCCAGAATGAAAGAGCAGTCAATATGTTTTATACAGAAATTTTATTTTAAGAGGGCACTAGTACCTTACTATTGACCGACTCAAATCAAGCCAATCAGTATAAACTCTTTTATATATCGCATGAAAACATTCTTGTCATTTGACTGGTTGACATAGCATTAGCTTGTCAAAAATATTTGGTATATTTCCTGCTTGACATCATAGCCGGGCATTTTTTGTCAATAAAAATGTGATATTGCCCTGGCGTGACATCACCGCAGGGCGATATCAGCTTTTTTACAAACATAACGCCCGAGAAGGTTTGTTTACGTTCTGACATGTTCATCTTGCCGTAGCGTAGTTTCATGAAATAAACAAAATTGACCAGATGGATGAGTTCAAACAATTGATGGATGAATTGACTGCATGATATAGTGCTTTTTACCCAGCTGTCGGAAATCCTCAAGCGCTGCTTGCATTTGGCGAGAGCTAGGCCTAGGCTAAGAGAAGCATAAACGGTAAGCTTAACTCAGTATGCACTTTTATCAAGTGAATTTACGCAAGTTATCAAATGACAAGAATATTTTTATACAGTATATAAATCAAATATTTACTGCTCTTTATATTCCACCTTCGGTGTCCGGCAATAGTAGGCCCACGGCCTCCAGTCACCTTGGGTAGATATTTTGCACAATTGCCCTCATGAGCAGTAAATATTTGTATAATATCTAATGCCTGCCCCCAATCCAACCAACAACCATGTGAGTTCCTAGATTTTTCATTCAATTTATAGGCATACATGCACATACAGCTGATATGAGCACATTATTTGTTCAGTTTATTTATTATTTATCCAATGTTAATTTCAGAAGCACCATAATGATAGCGGTGCTTGCATGTGTTAGGTCTGGTTTCAATTTTGTCAAGTAATGTATCTGACTGAATTGGAAACATTAAGTCAGAAAATTCCAACCCTCGCATGAAGTATTTTGAGTTGGATAAGTATTTCATAACAGATCACTATCTTTCCCAGACAAAGTGATGTTCCACTAACATCATATTTAGCATTGGGTAACTAGTTCTTGAGAGATTGTCATCATTCTGAGCCAACATTCCTTTAACAAACATAGTAAAACTTAAGAGATTGATGTTTTAATTTTTATTTTCCAGATGCAAACATTTCAACTAGAGAAAGGTGTGAATGCATTCCAAAATTTGGTCCAAGATCTACTTGTGCAATATAAAAAGGTATGTGTTTCCACTGGCATTAAAATTTGGAATGTGACTATCCACCACAAACCTCCAGTAAAGTCACCCCTGGTCAAATTAGTTTACAGATTCAAAGATGTGATGGCTCACTCCGAAAGGGGGGACTTTGAAGATGATATCAATTTTATTTTGTTTTCATTTCATCTGTTGCAGCATTTTCTAAGCTTTAAAAAGACACCTTACTTGTTGAAATTGATCAAGGCGATCAAATTTTGAAAATCTGCTGGAAATTCTTATTATTTTCTTTATTTTTTGCTGCCTATTTTTACCTGTATCTTGAAAAGTTTTCTGTCGCAAAGTCCCCCTTTTCGGGGTGAGTCATCACAAATAAACACAACACTTTCAGCTTTAAAATGACACTTGTTTCAAATTCTTACAAAACCCAAAAGCACAAAATGAAAAATGCTGATTTTACTTGAGGTTCATAGTGTCAACAGCATGAGCGTAAACAATCAAAATCAACAAATCATGCTCTGCAAATACATACGTAAATAATATTATCAGTACAGAAGGCCGTAACAACAAGCGTTAAGAAAATTATGCAAATACCAAATTGAGAATTGTGACCAACATGGCAAAACATTACACAGAAATAGAGCCAATTCATCAATTAAGCCATTTTATAAGAAAAATAGCTTTATTTAAAATGAAATCTGAATTTAGAGCATAGAGGCAATAATTACCAGGATGGGTATTGGTAGTGCTGTGATGTTGTTTATTAAAGTACGACGTTTCAACGGATTGTCTTTGTCAATTAAAACTAATACTACAAATTTGCAGCAAGAAGGAAAAACAGTATATACAAGTTCTGTGGTGTTAAAAAAGCAATTGCAAGTCTTTGGTGTCAAAAAGACTGATTACATGATCCAATTGCACTTAAAAATGTCAAACTTGACGTTAATCCCTGCAGTTTTGAGAATGTTCAGAGAGTTTATGAGTCTTTTTTCAGCCAGATGATTTAGAACATAGACTTATTAAAAGTCTGATGATTTAGAACATTGACTTATTAAAAGGTAAACCTAAAAAGGGCATTAGCTAGCTTTTTAAGAGTGAAAACAATGAAACATACATTGAAAATACTTTACAGATAGGTATTTTACTACCCTGATTACTTCCAATGCCATAAGTAATGTGTTTTCAATTTAAAAGGTACCAAACTGTTTTTCAAATCTTAAAATATGTTATTAAAATTTCTTTTTTTCAGGATATAATTCACCAACAGTTAATCTTGAGTCGCTGTGCCGACATTGCAATGCATCTGTATGCTATGACTGCCTGTATATCGAGAGCATCACGCTCGATAGCATGGGGGATACGTAACAACCATCATGAGTTGGACTTGACTAGAGCCATATGTGAAGAGTCTATTACAACAGTCATGGATCTTGTGGAAGAGATCAAATTAGGTAGGATATAAATGATTAAAAAAGAAAATGTATAGATTTCAAGAGGATATAAATGATAATAATATGAACAAGATGCAAGGTTTCAAAGCCTTGGCCCATTACAACCTGGGTTCTCAACTAGTCCTTAAAATGCGCCACATAAATGAAAAAATTGTAGGTGAATATGCCAAACTTGCCTATTTCTCAGTGTATTCCTAATGTATTTCTTTATTTTTAGAGAGTATCAATGCGCCATTCAGTACTTATCAAAGCGCCAAATTTGGTGTGCTAGCCGCTAGTTGAGAATCCCTGCATTACAAGGAGCTTGCAAGAAGCAGAAGTGATATCAGAGCAAGGCCCCTCAATTATATTTCTTTTAAGAAAAACAGTAGCTAGGACATTAGATCAAGGCCTGATTATTTTTCTTCAACAGCAGTATTTTATGTTTTGGCAAACATTTTTAAAAGTGTTAGGAAGTCTGCATAATGTAGTGATAGAAAACATCTTTCCAGTGTACAGCCATATACTCATAAGTTGCACTGCTGGTTGAATTGTGAAGTGCTCTCGTAAATGCATTAGCGACATTCATCAATGTGAACTTCAACTTTCCATGACGCTTACTGATTCTACTGCATTTTAGGAAATACTTCCAACTACTAACTATGTCTATAATCAATCTGGTTAAACTTGAATATTTTAGGTACAAGAAACAACAATTCATGATTTAAATTGTTATGTCAACATAAAAATAATTGTAGAAATAAACTGTTCAAATCCCAAAATCAAAACTTGAATCTCTCATGTTTTTAAAATATATTTTACATTCCTAAAGATTTATTCATTTTAAAATCAACAAGTATATATGTTTGAAATTAGAAATTTAGGAAAATAGAAACACTATTGGTAGATCGATAAGTAAGGAATTTGGTGGAAAAACTTTGCTTGTTTAGTTTGATTTGATCATGTCTTTGTTTCTTGATTCAAAGAAGTAAATGAGTTGTAGAATGTGGCTAATACCTTTAATTAGTTTTCAATGGACTTTCCAGGCTCATGGGTTTGGTGATCTATGACTTGCAAGTCAGTCATGGAGATTTACATCTGAATTGATATGGACCTATATGCCCCCTATGAACCAACCTGGATAGACTAACATGATATTCATCCTTAATTTTATTTCTAGTTTTGTGTTAAATAAATTCCCTTAGGCCAAAAAAAACCACAAAGAACTCTGTGTCAGGCAGGTTCCCGCATGCATAGGGTTAAAAGTTTAAATTTTACCGCATTTCTTTTTCTTTAGGTTTTCAGGAGATTTTTTGCTTTTTTCTTAAATCTAGAGAGATAAAAAAAATTAAAAAATTCGGCAAAAAAAAAAAGTGACTTAAAAATGGAATAAAAAAAAAGATTTCTGCGTAGCGCATAGCCTTTTTGACTAAAAAAAACCCAAACAAAAACGACTAGCGCTTAGGGTTTTGGGCCTAAGGAACCTGAGACAGAGTTCTTTCTTTTGGCCATATATGAATTTAAAGCATGTTACATAACATTAATTATTGTCATATCCTTTCCAGGTCCAGAGAAGAATGGAGACGCTTACATACCAAAGCTATCAGAGGAGATTTGTGCTAATGGTGGCTATGTTGCTTCACATCCACTCACACAACCCCAAGCTTAACTTTCTACATCATGTCTACATGTGATGCCTATTTACTTCTGTTATCCACTGAAGAATTACTGGACATCATTGCATGTTTCTGAAATATCTGCCAGTAGGTGTGAAGGACATAAATTGATGATTTGCTCAGTAATTTATTTATGGTAATTTTTCTCTTGAGATAATTCAGAGACAGTTTCTTGCTAACAAATGTAACCTCACAATGAAGATGTTTTTATCAGTATTGAATTAATGGATTTGCTTCCACACCAAAATATATTATTGAATGAATGAATGAGCTCTCAAAATTAGGAAATTTACAGTAAATCAGTTCATAAGCCTAAAAGTATTGGGAAATGGGAGGTGCATCTTCCTCATCTTCCTATCCCTATGGACCAATATAGATCACAACTGATAATCAAAAACATTGGTTTTATACAGGGTGGACCAATAATCGGTGTATTGCAAATAAATCATTAACACCTGATTGCAATATTTGTCACTAAAATGTACTCTTGAACATGAAGGTGTAGGATTATACAAATACAACTTGGTATAGAGGGAAGTAGTGAAAATTACTGATCCCGAGGTGTTGGATGTGAGTGACTACTTCCCGACGCGAAGTGGAGGGAAATAGTCACACGCATCCAACACAGAGGGATCATAAATTTTCAATACTTCTTGAAATAAACTAAACTATGATGTATTTTTTTTACTATACCTAATAAATATTTCACTGCATGTGGTGTTAACACATCAAAAATCACCCAAAAATGTAAATTCTTCTATGAATTTCCAACTGAAAACGTGATATGATTACGGGGTGTGATAGTAGGAGTGTGCGGTAGTTTTTCAATTTTTCTCTGCGTCAGCATTAGGCCTAAAAAAAAAATTGTTTGATTGGCGTAACCCGACCTACCCTAATTTTACCACCGACCCTAGATATTTTTTTTTTGAGCATGGTAAAAAACCTCCAAATCCAAAATTTAATGGGAATCGATTAATGGGAGCCCAAGATATGGCTTGTAGGACATTCAAAATGACAAATAAAAGATGTGTTACAGAAAAAGTGAAGATGTTTTTGTATATGTGCCATATATATTGTGTTCTTGTATGTGAAACATAGACTTAAAAAATTAAAAAAAAATATTTAAAAAAAAAAAAAAATCTGACCTACCTACCCAATTTTATTTTCTATGTTACGCTAATCAAACAATTATTTTTTTTTGGCCTTATGCACACTTGGGGAAGTAGGCAAAATACTGTCATGTGCATTAGGTTTAACTGACCGATTGTATTGCATGGTTTCCTAATAAATATTTATGAGGTATAGTAAAAGGTTGTATAGTTTGGGTTCGGCTATTTTGCATGTGTAGGTATGTGAAACTTACAATCACACCACACACAAAATATGCTTTATATTTCTAATTGCACAAACAGTGTGCAAGAGTACAAAATAAGGAACACTGATCAACCAATCAGAGGAAAGAACTGTTGAAGGATTCTCTGACAAATGATTTCTCAGTGCAACTAAACAATGACAATGCAAAGAAACAACATGATGTTTCTAATTCGTGCAATGCATTTGTACTTAATGAAGTGAAAGAAGAAATGTCCATTCCACAAAGCTTTCACTCATGGAATAAAACATTTTACTTTTCACTTCATTAAAACAATTCTTACTGATGTAGTAATCAACATTCATTTGTTGTATACTGTAAGCTAAAAGACAGAAAGAAATGTAATATATATTTACATTTGGTTGCTAACTATGGGCTAAATCAATCAAGGGCACAAAACTTACAAATATTGGTTTACTTTAAGAAGCTATAGCACAGTATGTTGTCTTTAAAATGGGGTTGTGATTGGTTTGAGGGGTAAACCTTTGCTGACAAATGTGTAAGCCACTATCACCAATAGCCGAGCCAGTACAGAGTAATTGTTATCACTTTTATATGCAAGGTTTGAATATGTGTACACTACAACTGTACTTTAATGTTGACGTTTTTAAATGTAGTCTTTTTATTGAATTTTCACACTCATTGGATTTACTGCTGGCTCTTTGCTCTTTTGGTTTCAATTTTGAACTATTCAGTCATCAATCCCTATCACTTGACACCAGTCAAGAGTATTATCTTACCATGGTGCATAATGGACTCTTGAATGTACCAAAATGATGCAGTTACTTCTTAACAACTGGAGAGATTCGCTTCTAAACAAAATGGAGAGGTTCGGTGCCGTTAACTTGTGTAGTCTTGCATTACTGAACAGTTACTGGGCTGGATCTGCCTCTATGCATAGAAGCTAGTAAAATGTGTAGTATGCGAACCACCACATTACTATTATTAATAGGTGAAAGGAATGTTGATATAACAACCCACTCTGCACTGATGTACAGTAGAACTACATGTATTTAAATGAACACACTTTATACCATGTCAATTTATACTTTGAAATGGATAAATAAATATTTATTTACACAAACTCACTCAAACTAAGAGACAATCGTTATTTTGTTCATATGTTATGACAAGAGAATGCAATAAAGCTTGGTTAATAACAAGCTTCTATTATTGTTCCAAATATGTTTTGTGCAATTCTCATCTATCATTTACCCACATGTTGTGTCTAGCACAGGACATTGGAAAGTAAGCAACATCCTTTCCAACATTACAGAGACATAGCAAATGCCTGAAAAGCGGTGTGTACATGTGTAAATTGCGCGCACTGAATTTTAGTGTCTGAGAAAAACTTGAAACAATAATTTATTTATTTAACCTCACTTTACCCACTGGGGTTGGCCCACATTTATATTGTGCGTTTTCCAGTAAATACAAAGGGCTTGTCATTATTATTACGCTGTTTCCAAGAAAATCATCAGAACCATTTCACCACACACTTGGCCAATTGCAGTCAATGGCTGAAGGTGAAAAACTATCGGTACTTAGTTTGTGATATACCCCCTAAACAGCTCCTTAATGTGCTTTAGGTCGATGAGGCAACTGTTATAAAGTGATTTGCCAAGATTCACAACATGTTGGTACTAGCAGAGCTCAAACTCGCAACTCTCTGTTTATCAGTCCCGCACAAATTTGAACATCCTGTAATCTAGCATTGTCAGAAAAGGCCAAAATTAATTTTGAAAACTGGAACAACAAAAGTAGGCAAACCTTATTTAACCCAAAATGAAAATTGGGCAAAGATCCTGTTGGATGCGTGTCCATATCAATATCCGCTTGTCTGTCCTGCATGCATACGACTCAACTAGGTTATATTATGCTACACATGCTATTATCTGCCAATTGTTAGATAACGGATGGGTGGGGATTTGTATTATACAATATAAGACTGCTTGTTAAGCTAAGAATTTTTGCCTGCATGGTGTCAAAATGATCATTTTGATGTTTTCTTGCAAGATTATTATGATCATATAAGAACCAATGGCAATAAACACAGGCAAGTTTTAGCACAATAAAACCACAGCAAGAAAATACCAAGTCATTGGAGTTACAGTGGAATCTTGTTAACACAAAATCACTGGGGCCCAAGATTTCAATTTGTGTTATCAGGATTTTGTGTTGTCCAATTTAATTTACATGACAATCAAAACTTGGGATGTCAAAATCATTTTCTGCTATCAGGGTTTTTGGTGTTAACAGATTTTGTGTTAATGAGGTCCCTCTGTATTATGCAAAATGTATAGCAGCAATGCACTATAACCTACGTTTAATACGCTTTAAAACACAATAAAATTTGTGTTGTAATTATGGCTATAAATTGTGCACATAAAAATGACACTTTGCAAGCATAAAAATGTAGTATAAATTTTGTCATGAACAAATCTTCACTGATCAATATGATCATTATTTTGGATTACACACTGAATGCAAATTTCTTGTAAATTTGCACATGCAAATTATAAACAAATGAGGTGAAATTGAAGTCATACAAATATTTAAGCTCAAATGTATTTAGCTAACCCAACAATTTAGAATTATGGTTACCGACTTGCTTTAGGGTTAGAATTCAATTACATTTAGTATTTAAGGTTAGTACTACAGGGTGTCCCAGAAAAAAACCTTACAATCTTTGCATTCAACTTTCTTAGGTTTAACGGACAATCAGAAAGTAAGAAAACAATGCATTTTATAGTCTATGAATTGAACTTTCAGATACCGTTTGTTTCATAACAATCGGTTGTGTACAACAAAAGTTACGTCTCATTAAATATTTGGGTGATTTTTGTCTGGTCCAATTTCATGATTTTTGCTCATAAAGTAGGGGTGTTTCTGAATGGAATAAAATGGGTAACCTTGGAAAAATTATCATATCTGTCTTATTTTTTCATCAAAATTGTTCATTTTTTTCAGCATAGATAAAGATAGAATGTACATAATAAAGTAGTAAATATTGTTACGGTTGAGTGAGCAGATCAAGGACATCAATCAATATAACTTAATTTAAGATGAATCGTGAAATTGGACCAGAACATTTTATAGCCAAATGTTTGATAAAACGTAACTTTTGTTGTACAAGACCGATTGAGATGAAACAAACGGTATCTAAAAGTTCAATCCATGGACTATAAAATGCTATGTTTACATACTTTGTTTACATACTTTCTGACTGTCTATTAAACCTAAGAAAATTGCATGCAAAGATTGTCAGGTTTTTTCTGGGACACCCTGTAGTAGTGGGGTTATGGTAAATATTGGATTGACCAAAAGTAAACTCCCTGATTACTTCTGAGGAGAAACAATTGCCTTATTTTATAATATTCAGTCCTCGGTTTCAAATGACATGAGTGAAAGTTAAAACCACATAAGGAGTGAAAGTGCAAACCGGGGTGAAATCATTCAATGATTTGCAATG
Organism: Ophiothrix spiculata; assembly: GCA_000969725.1. Classification (NCBI taxonomy): domain Eukaryota; kingdom Metazoa; phylum Echinodermata; class Ophiuroidea; order Amphilepidida; family Ophiotrichidae; genus Ophiothrix; species Ophiothrix spiculata. The sequence continues at coordinate 71,875 of JXSR01S045458.1, forward strand.
TCAAAACCATATCTCTAGAAACTCTAGAAAATGAACTGTGTGAATGCTCTAACAAATTTCCATGACCAAAGTAAACATGTCATGATTATGTAATACTTCTGGTTTGTCACTCCATGTACTGGATTCAGTCACCAATGATCATGGTGGAAAACACAACAGGTGGAACTCAATGACAGTATCCATCTTTGCTGTCTCATCTATCTCCGATGACAATATCCATCTCTATCGTCTCATCTATCTTTGTGCACTTTTGCATTTTCTTCATCACTGTTTTTCTCCTCAGATAACACTTCAATCCTTGGCCGTTTCCTTGATGTCATATTGGTTGGCATTTTAATGTTATCAATACTGACTTCATCCAATAAACCTGAGGTAGATGTTGAGTTTTCCTCCTCCTCATCCGATGATGATGAGGAGGAGGATGGAGTTGAATCTGAGGATGAGTCCAATGTGTCTGATGAACTGTCACTTCTATTGTCTTCTTGAACAGCAATGTTCTATTGAAAGAAAATACACAATTTATCAAGATATAGTTACATTTCTTTAATCTATTTCTGTCACTATTTTACATTTTCCAGCTCTTGGACCTGGCATTGTCTACTTTGTTTTCAATTTTTTAAGGTCTTATGTAAATTCAAAAACCTGGATTTGAAAATGTTACGATTTGTGTAAAAAGAATAGCCAATAACAATATGGATCAAACAGATATGTTTTAGAATAGCCAACAATATGGATCAAATACATGTCTTAAACATCAAAGGGCTTTTAAACCCGAGTTCAAATGAGATTGAATTCAAACCATCAACAGTTGTGCTAAATTTGTACTCAATTTGAAGAGAAGCTGTAAATCTCGGGCCAAAACCATCAGAGACCTATAAACAACTACAAAGTAAAATCAAATTGATGGGAGATGTTACCCAAAATGTTGTACAATGTAAATGTATGTACAATGTATATGTAACTGGTTTGGAATTGAAAATTTTTAGCCTTTTCATAGCAACTTTTTTTCTTAGTCACTTAAAGAGGTGTTTTAATTATTTACACTCTTGCGTAATATTTTGTAGTGTTGATGTGTTTCATGCATTTTGATCACCGTCAGACTGAGAAACTTTTTTAAGTTGCAAACATACAATCTGAGGAATTTTGACAAAGCCAGTAACCAAAATTAAGCAAGGATTTTGTGTGCAAAATGACGACTGTAACTTATAGGGGATCCTCTCTCTGTCAAAAAACTTATTTCCAAACAAACCTCAGACTCAGTAGTGTAGGTGGAGGAAGACATCCTCACTGTAGGTGTATTGATCCCTGTCTTCTTTGTTGACACACAATACTTTTGAATGACTAAGGATTTGTGTAGGGGTATGTGAGGAGCATTATGTGTGTGACTGATTATGTACTTACCATTTCAATGATAGGCCCTGAACATTCCTCTATATTTTCTATGTCCAAATTCTCTTGTGGTTCAGTTGCTAGTCGTTCTTGAAGAGACTGGTTTGCTTCTTGGAGCTTGGGAAGAAAGTTTTTCACTCTACCAAGTGCTGAAGAAAAACAAAAATAACATGCAAATTGTGAGGAAAATTACAAAATATTAAAAAAGTGTTAAAAAATAGTATCAAAACCTGATATTATAAATGCCCAACCAACCTACTAACATTATAACTCTCTCATGATTTAGGAAACAGTCTTGGAAGATTTTGGATAAGGTTTCAGACAAATATCAGGCCGACAATGATAGTTGTTTGGTTGTCCTCCATTGCCCGCCCCTATTTTTCGACACTGGAAAAACATTTTTTCTGTACAAAAGTATAGTGCGCCTAATTTTCAGATGTCCAAAATTCTGATCTTTTAAAAATATTTTTTAAGTTGTTGTTTTCATTTTGTTTACATTTTAATACTGTTTTTAAACTTGTACAGTATAAAGAGATTTCTCGGTACAGTAGACTAATTTGCATCTTTATAGAGGCCATAATTGGTGTAGCTTTGACTTACATTTGAAAAAAAAATCTTTAAAAAAATCTGCCGCCTGCACTTGCACAAAAAAAGTTGTTTTTGGCCTTATGTTTGACTCACCTTCTGAGGGTGGAATCCTTTGTGGCCTAGGTCTAGTCACTAAGAGCTGATCTGTTGGTAAAATAATTGATCAAGTGTTATTATTAGATGTATTTGCTTGTAGTTTTAATTATCTTTTCTTATCGTTTTCCCTCATAATTTTTTTTTGGGGGTGCTCAAAGAAAAAAAGTGGTACGCATGCTTGTCAGAAAAAAAGGCAAAAAAAGGTTGGATTTTGGCCCGTCGGCGTCAACGATGTCTTTAGAAATAGGGGTGCCTTTTCAGGGTAACCTTGGGTCTTCATTTTATGATATCTTTAACATTTAGAGTCACTTTTCACCAGCTATCCTAAAATGTCCAAAAAATACAAGAGAAAAGCAAAATCCATTGTATAATGTTAATGTTTTTTATGGCAGTAAATAGTGCGTTACATAATTGATGGTCCAGTTCTGTGTGTTATGCCATTAAAGAGTCAAATGTCCTTTACATCAATTTTAGCGTATTACGGCATTTAGGGGTATGATTTTGAATATTTCACACCAGTAAGGGTTGGAATTTGCTGCACATGATTACAACATCCAAGGTCCGATTTTGAGATGCTCGTAGCGTAACGACATTTAGGGGTATGATTTTGAATGTTTTACACAGTGGCGTAACTAGAGGGGGGGGGGGGTGTTGTAGGCGCTGACAAAACCCTCGCCCCCCCCCCAAATGAAATTTGACTTTGTACATGGGTCTATGGAGAACTCCTATTTGCCCTTTTTTTTCCCCCCCCCCCCCCCCCCCCCCTGGAAAAATGTCTGCCCCGTCTCGCCCCTTCATTTCAAAAGGTCTAGTTACGCCACTGATTTTACACCATTATTAAAGAGTTGGAATTTGCTGCACATGATTACAACATCTGGGGTCCGATTTTGAGATCCTCTGACGAGCATGGGTACCACTTTTTTCTTTGAGCAGCTCCCCCCCCCCCAACTTGCTATATACGGTCTCAATGTTGTCATGTGAATCATGTCTGCATGAAGAAAAGCTAAATTGCCTCTTATTTCTATGGCATAAATTGGGTTATTTAAGTGCTTGTATTAAAGTGCTTTCAAGTACCGGTACACACCTCAGGATCTTCAATAATAAAGATTTGGTAAATATGTGCCGCACTAGTTTTCCAACATAGGATCTTACCAAACTGGTTTTTTTTGGTCAAAAATTAGGGATTGGAAACAGATTTTGTCAACATTATGCCCTAGTATTAAGTCAGTTATGCATTCAATGCATAGAGGAGCGTAGCCGAGCAGTCAAGAGCACAGGACTCATAATACAGGTTTGACAAAGTGTGTAAGATATACAACGGGTAGAGTGAATAAACAGTAATTTATGGGAAATAATGACAAGATCTTCCAAAAGTAACAATATTATTTTACTGATTTTTACTGGATTAATGACATGAAAGAGGGATGCATGTTAGTTATTTTGTAATTTTGAACCAAATTCACATTTTTTACTGATACCATCCAAAAAGACAAAAGAAAACTTCGGTTGGTAGTTTCTGGGTACAGCACCAGTGATTTTTCGCACTGCTAGTGGGGATTAATAAAACATGTGTGGTACCGTATAGTAATAACTTCGAAATGATTTATTCATTGTTGAAAGTAAAAAAATATACCATTTTGATCACAAATATCTACTGGTTGTAATATGATGTGATACACTTTTTCTGAGACGTCCTGTGTCTTCCAGGGATTGCAAAAGTATTGAGAGATCTCCAACCGGGGCGGTGGTCTGGGTTTTTGATCAACTGCTGTGAAGTACAAGAGGTGGTTTACAAAATGTGTCCTTCATAAATGGAACAAAGGACCTATCTCCTGTAAAATAGTTGTTTACTTTTTGCCTAAAAAACCCGCAAAAAATGAATGAATCACATTGGAAAATGCATTTTTGTACAACGCGCTATACAGCGGAATGGGGCTTAATTGTTTAACGGTGACCTTTGGTCTATTTTTCACTCAAAGCTGCTCATTTATGAAAACATGCGAACATTCAAGCACCTGTAATATACTTATTTTATGATTAATTTAACCCCTCAATCAATGTATTTCAATTTTTTCAATAGTGACATTGAATCCCTCAATGAAAAGTTTAAAGTGCAGGTACTTGAACACAAATTTCAACCCAACACAGAATTTTCTACACTAAATTGACATCAGGGGAGCGTGGCCGAGCGGTTAGAGCACGGGTCTTGTAACACAGCGGTTGTGGGTTCGAGCCCTGGGCCAGGCATTTTTTGTCTCCTTGTTTTGTTGGGCAAGAAACTTTACTCTACTTGCTCTGTGGTTCGGAAGACACTTAAAGCCGTTGGTCCCCTGTTCGAGTAGACTCCTTTGAATGGGTATGCATTTCATGCAAGTTCTGTGCATCATTGATTCATTGATTGATTGAACCCTAATTGTGTACCGCCGCGGCAAAAGGGTCAAGTTGTCGGCTCCTACATGTTGCTCATTGTAGCATATCTGATGTATACAAATACCATACATTAGATATGCTACAAGGAGCAACATGTACGAGC
>JXSR01S045469.1:46794-58361 GCA_000969725.1 Ophiothrix spiculata
CCCCAGTATATTTGGGACCCACCCCCTTCCGAAGAAAATGCCAGCCCCCTAAGTACAATTCGAGTACAAATTGGTGTACTCGAATAAGTACTTAAATTGTACTCGAATTGTACTTAAATTGTACTCGAACCTGTGATCCAAATTTGCACCTCAGGAATTGTACTCGATTTTTTCCAGGGCAAGGATGTTACGAGTTACTGAAATGTTTGCCAGTCTTGTGGCTTATCAGCACTTTCAACGTTTACAGTCATTTCTGCATGATCTTGTGTATTCTGCTGTCTATCTACTTGTTGTCCTGCCTCCAATGCTGATGGAGCAGGTGATTGGTTGGCAAGGGGTTGTTGGCTGTTAGTTACCAGGAATGCCTGTGTTGAAGGGATAGGTTGAGTTGTCGGCATGTATGCTGGAGGTGAGTAATGCGGGTACTGCATATGCTGTTGTGGTGCCGCCGCAATCATAACATGTTGTGTTCCTCCAGGTTGGTGTGTATTTCCTTGGGGTATCATGTGAGGTGCTTCCATAACTGTGGAAATGAAAACAACATTTTATCAGTCTACTTAGCTTTCAGTGAACTAGTCTCAAAATACATGTCTCAAAATAACATTGTATTGTTTATAGTGTTTTCAAGTATATTTTATTTCTTGAAAAGACAAAATAACATCAAATTTTCAGTATTTTTGAAGGTTTTATTTCTTGTTAAGTCACAAACCAAAAGACGTTTTCCGCGAAAGCATTGCATATTACGCTACCTCTTATATTTTTTAGAATCTAGAAACACATGTCTAGAAACGCATTTCTCAAATTTTTGATTTTTGACTTACTTTTTGAAATATTGCCAAAACTAGGTCCAAAATTTGCCCAAAACGATTTTTTTTCTCATTTTTGGCCTATTTTGGTCCAACTTTTATTTTTGCAAAATTTAGTTAAGTTGTTTACAAATAACTTTGCCAAGAACAAGGGTTTTTGTTGCATGCTTATGCTGCAAATTGCTATGGAATTTTTACAACTTTCCCAAACTGGGAAAAGTCAAGCACTCACTTCCGATGCATGGATTTCCTTCATTTTTGCACCACAGCAAGGTGAGACAACATTTATTATTTTCACAAATTTTTAATGTCTGAAATGTTTTGAATTATAGGGTGATGAAATTTTGATAACTTCATTTAGGGACATACTGTATAAGCTGGCCTCGATTTTCCCCCCAAAATTTAATGAGTCCTTTTTTAGCATGTATATTACGATACAGCCATATCTAAAACCCATATGTGATGACTCATCCTGGAAAGGGGGACTTTGCAACAGAATACTTTTCGAGAAACTGATGAAAATAGGCAGTAAAAAAATACTGCTGACTTGCTGTCAGGACACTGGCCTTACATAGCAAAATAACATACGATTACAAACATCAATAGAAAAAATTTAGTCCTATCTTTGTGTATACGGCCGAAATATGCGACGACTTCCTGTCTAGACATGACCCAAGGTGACGATCACATAACATGTTTATTCAGGTGGCTTGTGAAAGGACATCCGGTCAAAATGTACTGTATTTTGGTGGCTTTCAATGTCTTTCAACCAAAAATCTCTCTTTAGGATGATATCCTACTATTCAGTGTTCAAAATAAGTTAAAATACATACCTTGGATTCCTTGACCGTTATGTGCAGAATACTGAACCTAAAATGAAATAATTTAAAGAAAGAAAAGAAAAAGAGCATATTCAAAATGCATCAAAACATTGTTGGAATTTGCACTGTGTGAGAATGAAAATAAAACACCACCATAAGACGCCACAGCGGGTACCATAGACTCACCAGGTATACAAATGTATGCAGCGCCTCAAGAAGGAGCATTCGCACAGGGGATCGAAGGCTTAACATGACCTCCAAACCACGGAGCAATTAGAGTAAAGTTTCTTGCCCAATGACATAAGGAGACATGAACCGCCGGTCCCGGCACAAGCCTTACAAACACCTGATATCGCGACATTTTTCCGGTGCTCCTTTTTACTATACGGAATCACCACGTGTGACGAAAGTCTCTTGAAAGCAGCCCAGCTATAGAAATGCAGTTACATATTGACGTCACGATATCGATTCAAGAAGTTGACTATATTATAAAGCTCCGCCCATTTCTGATTCCTATCTTTTACCGTGAGTTTTCATGTGGTAGAAAGCCCAAGGGAAGCGCTTGTTTTGGAGAATTAACCGATATCAAACCGTTTTAAGTTGGATAAATTATCACTTGACTATCTGTTCTTACAGGGATGCTTCAATTTAATTTGTGACTAGTTTTATTTCCGAGTAACAGCTGATTAAAGTTGCATCTATTTCACATGATTTCAATGCTAAAAAGGTTTTTGCAAATGAATATCGTAACTGCATAGTCGTACTAGGTAAGTTTTTTGAATTATTTTATCGTTAGTACAATCTTATAACCAAGCCGAGTTACTATACCAATCAAGGATTAATTTGATACCAGCTGCATCAAAATCAATTGAGTTGATTCTCGAAAATGACGAAATTCGGAATTGCATTACATGTTCAAAACAATAGCAACATCGAATGAAGTCCTCATTAATAATTTCTATCGCCAGTGTCGCAAAACATACTGCACAGCGTGATAGGTAATTACTATACACAATACACCGATCCAAAGACCTCAAAGCGCGCAAGCGCAACTACCCAAATCAAACAGAGCGACACGGAGTATCGTTTTGGCCAAACTTGTATAGTACTATAAGTAACGTTAAATTCACATGTGCACACATCGAGAAGTGTGGCCTAGCGGTCTAAGGCGCCGTGCATTAATGACTTATTAGTATCAGACCAACGTAATATCATTTTCTGGGCAGGGTTCGAGTCCGCGGGCAATCAGTTTTTTTTTCTTCACTTCTTATTTTCATTTTAAACGTTCAATAGATTTATTTAAGAGTAAAGACACCGAAATAATTGGGTTTCTGATTTTTTTTACAACTTTAACTTGTTTACACAAATAAAATCAAGTCAATCCCACTGTTCATCATTTACTATTGTCAGGTATTCATACTAGACTCAACGCAGGCCTTCCGATGGTCAGTCTTGCATACACATGCTGTCTAATTGAAAGTAAAGTATTCTAGTTAATTATACACGCGAGACACACATTGTGCAGAGCGCCAAACTATGCCTTGTATTTAAAATGAGGTTGATTTTAAAATCAGACAGTGCATGCATGGCCATTATGCCTATTCATGAGAAATACATATAGCATGTTATGTTATGTCTCATCCATTCTTTATGCGAATTCAGTGTAGCGGATAGAAATATTGATTCTGGTATCCTAACTATTTGCTTGGTCAAAGGGTCAAATTTTCTTGTTGCTAATTTTCTCCTTGGTTAACTTTTCGACTAAGACTTGTGATTGGTTGTTGTAAAGCTGCGAATGATTCATTACCATAAACTTTATATCTTGGTCTCTTGAATTTTGTCCCACTGCTAAGGTTTGTGCCGGGGATCGAACCAACAACTCGAACCCACAACCTCTACGAGACCATAGTCACATCATATTGTCAGTTTAATCAATGCAAGATGTAAAGTATCCATAGTTCAGAAAACACCACATATCAAAAAATAGGAAAATAAATAGAGGAATTCTATCTGTGTTAAGCCATCTTAACCAAAAAACAGCAATGAAGCCAGTCGCAACACTGCAACAACTGCACGCCAGTTGACCTCTCTCTGCCACTTATCAACGATTTTTCATATTTGTTTCATTGTTTGGTTGGCCTAGAGACACAATCAGGCAGAACTTTGTATTGTCTTGCATAAAGGCACATTTCTCCTTATCTATGAAGCCCAAGTTTTAAATTTTATATCAACATGATTATTTTTCTTACCGTTGACGTTGGCCCGGTTCTACAACAAGAACAACAATTATAGCAACATGTGAAGGTTCCATACATAGTGACAGAACATGAGACCACACAGAGAACCAAGGCAGCGATGGCACAGAAACCAATGGCCATACCGACTGCAATTCTTGCCGCCTGTAATAAAACACAATTTCAGAGAAATTATTGAATGTGGAACGAAGGGCTACTAGATGATAATCTGAAAGTCATTGGGATTTACCACTTGGTGAAATTTAAATACAACTATGACCAAACATAGCTTGAAGAAACTAACAGCAAAAGAAACTATACGATTCTTTCTTTTAATGAGTCACAAATAAACATCTTATGACGATAAAACTGGCCTTTTATGGTCGTCGAATAATTTCAACATGACAAAACTTTACAATTCCTAAATATTTGAGCAAATATGTCAGTACAATCAACAACAGCAAGAAGGTGATCTTACCATCGGAGGACAGTTGTAGTCGTAGTAATAGTAATGATATGGTAAACATTCCCACCCTTCTGCTGCTGCGAATGTGAAGGCAACTTCCATCAACTGGTAGGCGAAGACTGCTGAGATGATGGCCATCACCAAGTAAGCGATGTTCTGTCAAAGAAAATGGAATGTATGGGTTTGGAATTCAATGCAAATCGAAAGTTAGCACTTCTATTCTATCCCATATTTTTTCAAGTCATATATACTATAAAAGTTATAATATAATTATCGTACAAGAGGCCTATGTTATTCATATTTTATCCCTGGTAGAAATCGAGTACAATTCTAGTACAAATCGAGTACAATTCTACGTGTAGTACAAGATTAGAATGTGCACATTTGGAACATCATTCGAGTACACTTTAAGTACAATTCTAGTACAAAATCTTTTGCACTTGAAAGTGTACTCGAATGATGTTCCAAATGAGCAAATTCCAATCTTGTACTAGAATTGTACTCGATTTTCTCCAGGGATGTTATTACTGGTATTGGTGGAGGCTTAAACAGGGGATGTGCCAGTCTTGCGTGGGGTAAACGAAAATGTTGCACTGTTAACAATATCGGGATGTCAAATCAATGACATTCGGACCATCGAGACTAAGCTGAAGAGATACTCACCATACATAAGTTATTCTTCTTGTGGTGGACAAATATTCCAAGAATGCCTGTTGTCACCATAAACTAAGAAAGGAGATGAAAATAAACAACATGAATCGTTAAAGCGTAATAGGTCACGACCTGTTTTGTATTTTTTTTTTTCTTTATTTTTTTTATTTGAAAGCGGCCACGGTTTTTTTCTCTGAAAAACGTAGGTAGTACGTGGCAAGTGCATGGAGGATGCACGTTAATCGCCTGACTGTGGTTGCCTGCATCGTACGTTGCAAACGTTATAAGTAATATACACTGTGCTTACAACGTACGAACTTCTTACGACTACCACGTTAATAGGGAGAGTGGGGTAACCGCAAAAAGCTTTCTTTTGGGCATTGTAATTATTTAGATTTTATTTTCCTGACTACGTTTTTGTCCTGAAAAAAAATATCGATAATATGCTGATGAAAAGTTATGAAATACTAATATCTAAAAAAAGACATCGTTAAATCAGGTAGATCTTTAGTTTTTCTAAAACGTTCAATGTTGGTCCAAAACGCATAACATACTCTATAAAAAGAAATGGGAGATCATATAGGAGGCTATCAGTACATCCATTCGTTATACCTACCAACAAACCTGTCCATATCGGATCAGCAATGTATGACATCCGGGCCTTCAACGCAATAGCTGCTATCCCAAGAACAACCAGAACTGCTCCAATGACAATGGTTGCAATGGAGAGGCACTTGACACCAGGCACTGGTCTGATGATGCGTGCTGGTTTCATTTGATGGGCAGGCATTATATATACACACTGGGTTTGCATCGGTTGTCCCGGCGGCGGAGCAGGAGCTGGCGCAGGGGTCGCCATTGGAGTATTAGCCATCGTTTTTACAGGTACGCTGTGTGAGATTAAAAAAGATAAGTAGGCCCTAGCTATACGTGAGTCAGGTTCGCTTAATTTTATTGTAGTCGTAACGGGAAGCGGTTAAATAAAAAAAGCATAATAAAGAGGAAAGCTTAATTTTAACGTCAATAATGAATATATATAAAGAGTGTCCGCTTTTAATTTTAATTTCTGAAAGGAAACAGTTTGTCATCTATGACCAGCGAGCCTCGAAGAATATATTATATGCGGTGTGCCCCAAGGTTTGATTCTGGGACCTCATCTATTCCTTTTGTACAATAATGACCTCCCACTTGCTTCACCTAAATCCCATTTTATAATTTTTGCCGACGACACTAACATCCTTTTCTCCCATGAAAATCCAGGTCAACTTGAAAGATTAATTAATGACGAACTAAATAAGATATCAAACTGGTTCAAACTTAATAAGCTTGCATTAAACATTGATAAAACTAACTACATGATATTTAAAAACAAGCATAGCAATAAACGTAACCTCAACATTCAAATCAAAATCGACAACAAAAACAATTGAAACAGTTGAATTTACCAAGTTCTTAGGAGTATTAATAGACGAAAACCTGTCTTGGATAGCTCTGACTGAACCATTATCTAAGAGCAAAATCCAGTAGCCAACCATAAAAGGTCTATGAGGCAACCCCAGTAGCTGGATAATTCGAGTACACTTTAAGTACAATTTTAGAATTTTATAAAGTGTACTCGAATAATGTTCCAAATGTGCACATTCCAATCTTGTACTAGAATTGTACTCGATTTTCTCAAGGGTATTGTGTTTGCATGGGTGTACATCCTTTTATGTCCATCAAGCATCAGCCAATCAATGGCGACGGTTTTCTGGGTTCAATGTAAAACATACTCTGTTACTCTGTTTACTAGCTGCCTTTTGGCACAGCAAGTTTGACATAAAGCTTTCATTTTCTGTAATCAATGTCATTAAATTGATAATTATTAAGTTCAGTGTTGATGATATTGTTGATGCAAATTTCATTGAGTTAATTGCTATTTTTCTGAATTTGTGATTTCAAATCAGAATGGGAAAAGAGTAGCGTTGTATCATCAATTTGTAACAGAAAAAAATATATACATTGTTATCTACGCTGAAAGAATAACGTTACACTTTGTATCACATTGTCATTTATCTATGATCATAAGTCATGAATTGTGATGCCAATACGGGGAGATTTAACATAAAAACTCTCTTTTCGTAGTTCAATGTAGTTTTATTCAAAACGTTTAATATCTACTGCAACAAGTTTGGTATCATTATGTGGGCAATTTAATTGTCTTTCAAATGCAAAAACTTTCAAGACAATATTATTTAACAAATACTAAGAGATTTATGTCTCAAAATGTGAACCGAGTCAACGGGGGAGACGGTGCACGGTGGAGGAAAAGACGGTGGAGGAAATGCCCATTGACTTGTACACACAATTGTTAAAAATTACCAATCTTTCGAAAGCCGTCTTGCCTAAAGTTGAAATCCTACAAGAATAATTTTTCGCACACGTTTTTAATGAGAAACAAACATGTCTCTTCATGCAAAAAAATAATGGTAGGTGATGTATTGAATATAGTTTGGCGAGGATAAACTTTATCATTTTCAGGGTATTTCCACAACTTGTTTATACAGTGTTGAAGGGTCAAAATTTTCATGACAAGTTTTGTACGTTGTGAAAAACGAAAGGAACACGTGGCAAGTGCATGGTGAAATAGTGTTGTGCTTAATGAATAATACCATAATTGCACGGATTAACAGTAACACATAAACCAAAGTCTATTGGATCAGGTCAATTATTAAGATAATGCATGTTTGATCACCCTGTATACCAAAAATGCAGCAAAATGATCATAGTAAGCAGAAACTTGAGTGTTACTTATGTCTCAAGCATTGTCTTACTTCTAACTATTGCTCAGACATATAAGAAAATGACCAAATATTTATGCAGCCATACGATGTTCAACAGGATAACGTAAGGCTGATTTTAGTGTTCATCTAACAAAGGCATATTAGGCCAAAGAAAAAAAGAACTCTGTCTCAGCTTCCCGCGCGCATATGGTTAAAAAAAAAAATTCTTACATCGAGAGAAAAAATAGTGACCTAAAAATGTAATACAAAAATTTCCGCGCGCATAGCCTTTTTTGACTATAAAAAAATCCAACAAAACCCAACAAAAAAACGCGTAGCGCTTAGGGTTTTGGGCCTTAGGAACCTGAGACAGAGTTCTTGTTTTTTGGCCTTATAGACCTCTTAATCATCACCTTGCTTGTAAACTGTTGTATTCTTAGTGTTGAACGGGACGCCAGAAAACAATTTGTTAAGAGATATCCTATAGTTGGTGGGACAACATAGGCTTAAAAGAATCAGCATGCAAGCACTTTAAAACTAGCCAGAGATTTTAAATGCAGGTCAAAGTAAACACTATTATTTCTTAACTTAACTTCTTTAAAACTCAAGCTTTATCAATTGAGCTAGGAAAATTAATTTTAATATTTCCCTTGAACATGAAACTGTGTAAAAAAAAACTGCAAAAAGATTATTGCATTGAACTCTTTGCTTTCCCGTTTCCACCAAAGATAAAAGAGTCTTTGATGCAACTGCACTGTTTATGCTTACTCTGGAATATGATTAATATTTTAACCTATATTAAAGCATAACTTTTATCAGAAAATATCATAAAATTATTTATGAATTAGTCTTGTTATATGCATGTAAAAAATAAAAACATTAAAAGTTCTTGAACATGAAGTGAGCCTTTTGTTATTTTATCTCATTGCAAATCTTCATCGAATCATGAAAAACAGGTGAAATCGGCACAAGTAGTTTTCCCCGGTCTTTACTTAAATGCTCGTAACTTTTGACCCTGTGAATTCATAATTTTTATTTTCCTCATGATATCGCTAACAAGAATGTATAATGTTTTCTGTTACAATCTGTTCATCTGCCATTGTGTTTTCCAAAAAAATGTGTATTTTTCCTTACCACTACACTATATTTTCTAATTATATAAATTGCATTTTTTAAAGAATACAGCCGGAAAACACTGAAAAATGTTTCCTGATATTTCCCTAAATGTTCCGGGAAAATACCTGGCAATTCTATTGCCAACACTTAGTTCCCGTAAAATTTAATACAGTCAGTAAAATGCCTGCATTAAAAAGTCTTTAAAAAGTATTCCCTGAGCGGGATTCGATCATGGAACACATTGTAACCTTGTACAGCGCGAACCGATTGAGCCATGCTGACTCGTGGTGAGTAATAATGGTTTATTCAGAGTCTGTCGATGGGCATCGAACGACGCCTATCGATGTGCAGTCTATTGGTATATTCAGAGTCTTGACGATATGCATCGATCGATGCCCATCGACGCGCAGTCTTTACACGCACAACGCTTAAGGAATACCGCGTGCTAAAGACTGCGCGTCGATGGGCATCGATCGATGCATATCGTCAAGACTCTGAATATACCATTTTTCACGCGCAATAGAGGGTTTGCACGTGACGTCATATCATACTCATAACACCATTTTCATGAGCCGGCAAACAAAAAGTCCCGTCACATTACAGGCTTTTCGCAGTATCAAGAGACCAGATCACAACTAATCATGACAAGAATATACAGTACATTTATTTAGTTTTATTTTCAAGTCATGATTTGAAGTCAATCACGAGTTACAGCCGATTTTTATGTCTTGTTCACATCACAAACTAGTCCGCGCTCCACCAAGATGGCGTCGAAACGGTCTGCGTGTATGGTGCGTATCGCGTCGTGCAAACCCTCTATAGAGGGATTGCACGTGACGCCATTGTACTCACATCATCATTTTCATGGGCCGGCAAACAAAAGTCTCGTCATATTATAATATTTTAGCAGTATCACGATACCAGATCACAACTGATGGTGACAAGAATATATACATTACATTTATTTAGTTTAATTTTCAAGTCTTGATTTGAAGTCAATCACAAGTTACAGACGGAGGATTTGCACGACGCGATACGCACCATACACGCAACCGTTCTCGCCGCCATCTTGGTGGGGTAATAGTTAAAAGGGTAAACCTGGATCGCACAGGCTCTCCCCAACCTTTAAAAAAACACCTCCCTCCCTCCTCACATTTTGAGAATTCTTCGGACGAGAAACAACTTGTGTGGCCTAACCGTTAAAAATACGGTAATATTTTTCAGTCGGAATGATCAAAATATCTATTAAAGTTATTCATGTTTTTACACTTTCATTACAGTTTCTTATATGTTGCCGTATCGATAATTGTTGTCAACGTTTCAGTAATAGGCGCTATAGGTCTACGTGTCAGTTTGGGAACAGTAGGAATTACGTAGGCTAATGGGTACATTAAGCACATGTATATCATCGATATGCAGGTCTATGTTATAATCCCCAACCAAATAGAATTGTTTGTTTTCTCTATAGTTAAAGTTTGTAAATCTTGATCAAATTCGGTGTTAAAATTACCCGTAAAATTATCAATATGTAAATAACAAACACTATGATATTTTGACCGTTTGCATTTTGTATATCAGGAAAACATGAGCAGTGCTTGAATCTTTTTTATAGGAAATATTCAAAGTTTCTATACTAGTAGTATACATGCGTAGTGCACTATAAATCACCTGCAATTTATTTATTTATTTATTTACAAACCACCTCCTAATTTTTCTCATCATGGTTTGCATTCCAAGAATTATGAACACATGCAGATTTCTATTATTTTTATAAAAATAAAGTCTGAATGAAAAATGACAACAAAATTAATATTGGATGGTTCGGAATTATTTGGATCCGCAATTTCAGTGGAAAGGGAAACGGGTCAAATGCATTCTAATGCAAATAGAAACAACAACTATGAAATACATGAAAAAATACTCTATAGCTATTGACAAACGATTGCGACAGCGCATTTATTTTGTATTCACTTTCATCATGTTCATGACCATTATTTTCCACTATTGTCATAATTATTGGGTATATAATTTGTAAGTACCGTATACCATTAGTATAGGGCTATATTTTGATAACATGAATGACGATTAATAATTGAAATATGCCAGGCTTACCTTTAAATAGAAGTAAACGTCAGGAATATTTCAGCTTCCAGAACGCATTCAATTCTCCATCAAAGAATCGCTATATACTTTCATGCACAATATTTATAAACGTGAAGCGTAAATCATGAGCTAAAATGTATATACACAAGGTCATCAGACAGAATGACATCATTCAGGTCAAATACAATTGTATTGTGTACCGTGAAAAACATATAAACGGGCATATGAACCAAATTGAATATAGCGGAAAAGAATAATTTAAAGATTAATTGCTAAATCTATCAGTATAATTTCTTGGAAAGGGGTAAACTCTTTCACTATAATATACAAAATAATAATAATAAATTAAAGCAGTAAATAATAATAATAATAAATAAAGCAATACAATCTGAAAAAAATATATGCAAGTGAGTCTCATCATTTCCTCTGTAAATGGACATAAGTCATTAACTGGTCATAATTTTTGTTTCACACAAAGACATTGGTAGAACCATGCCAATTTGTATTCAACGTATTGTAACTCTAAATATATACACTTAAAACCTACCAAGTTATATATTGCTGGAAAGCTTATTTTCCGAGGATTTCAGTTTTACCTAAATAAACCT
>JXSR01S045474.1:0-11698 GCA_000969725.1 Ophiothrix spiculata
CCATCAAACCATTCATCCACGTGACGCTCGCTTTACTCACTGCTCACTGTCCTTTTAAGTGGACTAAATACTGCTCGTAAGCTGTTCGTACGATTATTGTGACCAAGCTCTTACTTTCATGCAGGACAATTGTCAAAAATTACTGTCAACATGGTTCTCGTCTACAGAACCGAACCAATTTCACAAACATGTTACTTTGCTATACTGTCTCAAGACATGCCTCATATATAATAGCGCAAATCATCACAGAGCCTCAGCACCATTGGTGCTCTTGTTGGGTTTATTAATGTCAGATATGGCAAATGAGTTCAGTTCTGGTGACAAATTTTGCAAATGGTTTCTGTAATGATGACAGATTTGGCAAATGGGCTCAGTTCTGATGACAGATTTGGCAAATTATGGGTTCAGTTCTGGTGACAAATTTGGCAAATAAGTTAAGTTCTGATGAAGAATTGACAAATAAGTTTAGTACTGATAATAGATTTGGCGTATCCATGGGTTCACTTCTGGTGACAAATTACGGCAAATCGGTTCAGTTCTGATAAGATTTGGCAAATGGGATTGGTTCTGATAACAGATTTGGAAATTGGGTTGAGTCCAGTTATGATGTTTGGCAAATGGGTTCTTCTGACAAATTTTGCAAATGGGCTCAGTTCTGGTGACAGATTTGGCAAATGAGTTTAGCTCTGAGGATCTATGAAAGATTTGGCAAATGGGTTCTTTATAATGCCAAATTAGGAAATTGGGTTCAGTTCTGGTGACCAATATGGCAAATGTGTTCAGTTCCAATGGCAAATTTGCCAAATGAGTCCAGTTACGATGTTTGGCAAATGGATCTTCTGACAAATTTGGCGAATGGGCTCAGTTCTGGTGACAGATTTAGCAAATGGGTTCTTCATAATGCCAAATTTGTCTGGATTTGTCAAATGGGTTCAATTCTGGTGACAGAGTTGGCAAATGGGCTCAGTTTTCTTGACAAGTTTAAAAAAGTGTGTTTAATTCTGATGACAGATTTGACAAATGGGTTTAGTTCTAATATGACAAACGGGTTTGTCAGCTCATCTGTGACAGTCTCAACAAACAGTTGGTTCTACCAACTCATGTACTCACTTAATCAAAGGTTAACTCCCCTTTTCTTCTCTCCTCGTTTTCTCCAGAAAAAAGTGAAAGGCAGGAAACCAGGAAAGAAAGGTGGCAAGAAAGGAGGCAAAAAAGGAGGACGTTTTGATGACATGTCTGAAGAACTGAAAGGCCAGCTGAAAGGACAGATCATAGCCATCAAGCATGACAGCAGCATGAGTGCATTGGAGAAGAAAGAAGCCATCAGAGATCTCATTCAATCTGCTCGCCAGGCCTAAACTGGAAGTCTTTGAACAACCAACAAACCATGACCCCTTGTTCACTGATATTGCAAGGCATAAAATGGTGGATGAGTGAATTTTATAAAGGTGTCTTGAGCGGACAAATATTGTTTTTAGTCTATAGATAAAAACTATGCACCCATTATTTTAAAATGTTGGAAGTTCTGATAGTTTTCTGATAAAGGTGAAAATAGAATTTTAGATACAGTGTACAGCCAGTTTGATATTTTAAAGGAGTTCACCATGGGAATGTAACCATATCTTATATTTTAAGAGGTATAATTCTGTCATTTTGTCTACATTGTAAGAAGTTCTTTCAAATTAGCCTATGAAAATCAAACATTCGGTCAGACATATATTTGTGATCGTAATTTTGAAACGAGCAGTGTCCAAACTTGAATCCGAAGTCCAATCTGGTTCCCAGTATGTGTTTTGTGATCTGGGGATCGATAAATTAAACAAAAGATGAAAGAGAGAGATCCATTGTCTGTCAAATTATCATGCTTTAGTGTCAACACTTTTGAAACTCTTGAAAACTTTAAACTAAATCTTCTACCTTTTTTAAGCCAGGCTTTCACATTTTAGTCACCCACTTTTTACATATTTTATTTGCACTTAGAATATACTTTTATTATATTTATATTTTTGAGTACTTTTTTACCCTCTTTTTAAAATAAGTTTTTTGGTGTTGGGTTGTATATACATTGGTATCAGCAATTAAAATCTGTCTGTATAGGCTTCCACATATTAAACATTTCTGTGTTATTTTCTTAGTAGAAGTGTGTACATGTATACAGCCAAGGAATTTAAGGTGTCTGGTCCATGATAGAGCTGCCCAAATTTTTCCAGTAACAATTGGCATGAATGATATTTTATCGATATAGAACCGATTTTTAAAATAAAATTTGGGGGTCACCGGACTCGTTTTTTGGGGAAAAATTAGTACAGGGGTCTATGGGAAATGTGGCAAAAGTGACATTATTTAATGTTGATTAGAAAACTTCACCCGAAATTTTTTGTCAATTTTTTCACAAAAGTTGCGCACAAGTATGTTCTTTCAAATAAAGCAATAAAAATTGGGTCACCAAACTAATTTTCCAGAAAAATATTAAAATATGGCAATTTTTAGCTTCAAAACACTCAGAGTATTGCGGGACATACCAACTCCGAAACTAGCGCGTACTGGTACGCGTGGACCAGACACCTTAAAAAGATGAATAGGCACTCATTTTCAATACACACACTGTGTTTTTACTCTGTTGGACAGAAATGTTTCCCCGAAACGCCCTCTTCTCACATCCGCAAGAGGACCTATCCCTGACCTCTTCTGATATAGTTGGCAAAATAACCCAGTGGGAAAAAGGCCTGTTTTAAACAATACAATAACAGTCATTCACTTGTTTTAACGAACTATCCATTTTATTTCAAAAGCATTCAATATTTCCAACTTCACTTGTTATGGTGATTTTAAATAAAATCACCATAAGACAAATGTTACTTCAGAAATGACCTGAAATATTATTCAATAATTTCATCAAGATTTACCGGTAATTATATTAACATTTGTGACCCGTCATATCAAAATTGGCACTTGTCGTTATCTGCATGTTTTTCATTTTGAGACGCCACAACACTAAGTTATTCCACACTTGGTTGGATTTGTCTCTTTAGTGGTAATCAATACGCCGGGGAAGTAGTGACGTCATAATTTATGTTAAACACCCAACACGTGCGTTTTGGAACCAGACAAACAGTGTGACCATTTTTGCCACACGTTAAGTCTATGGGGAAAAATGTCCGACTCCGATTTTATACCGTAACTTTCATCTAAAAAAAAAAATAAGGGAAAACATGCCGGCCTGTTATGCTGAAGATTGTGATCACAAGCAAGGACTGGACCCCTGCCGTTATTTTCGTTTTCCAACCGAGAAAAATCAGTCTGATTTGTATGTTTACGTACGCCTATTCTGTTAATACAGTTAATACATACGATCAGTGGAACCACTCAGGACATGATCATTTGTTTGGGTCCAGATCGCACATGTTGGGCTAATTATCATAAATGTGACGTCACTACTTCCCCGGCGTATAGATGCAAATGGCATGTGACAAGCCCACATTGTACAAGATGGGGATTGATATTTGATCACACTTAAAATAAGCTACATTGCTGATCCATTGATGATTGGATTCTGATGCATTGTGGGAATGAAAAGGGCTCAAAATATGCTGAAATGCGAGCCCTTTTCATTCCCACAATGCATCAGAATCCAATCATCAATGGATCGGCAATATAGCCTATTCATCTTCAAGTATTTGGTGTAAAAAATGGGAAACGTGTAGGGTTTGACAAGTGCCGAATTTTGATATGACGAGTCACATTTTGTATCCTTGCATGATGCTTTCTCAAAACCGGAACCATAATTATAGTCTATATCCGAGATCAGAACCTAGAATTTCAGAAAGTGTCGCTCCCACCTGGTGCAGTTATATTCTACATAGAATTAAGGGCTAGATATAGTTTGTTATTTTTACCATTTGTAAAATCCAGACAACTGATTTACATAATGACCTTGAGTTTCTAGACAACATTATCGATAGGAATAATCTGCTAAAACTCCCAATTAGAATAATAAAAAATTCATACAATGGCAAATATTCCGTATGAAAATTGTTATCATTGGAGAAATATGAAGTAGTGAGCAAATTTTTTCAAAATAAAATCCACAGTATCTGTCAAGGACAGTTTACAGATTATAATGAAAAGACCCAAGCTAATTATGGTATTGTTCAAAGGATGATTAAAGCTCTTCCCATAACACAGCAACTGTATGACTAAAGGTGAAAACATACTATTCAAACATTTGGTGCAACAAGTCTTTGTTATTACATTAATTCCAATGCATTTTCTAATCAATAACGGATAATTGGTGTTGAAAATCACCAAGCAAAGAAAATTTGGTAGAGTATTGATTTTCATCACCAAGCATCAGTTACTAATAGAAAATACATTGTAACTATATATCAGATTATCAGAGTAATCATTGCAAAATGTGTTGTGATGCAAAAAATATTTTACACCATGGCAAAAATTTTACACCATGAGACAAAATTAAAATGAAAGTTTAACATAGTGGTGAAAATAAAAATGACAAAGTGTATCTAGCCCTTAAAGCTACTTCATGCAAATGATGCATCAACATAGCTACAAATTGACTGTATTCATGATATGCTGAGGGCTTATTCCAGTGAAAACTAAACCTTTTTTGATTTCAAGCAAAAAATCAGCTTTTTCATTCGACAACATGAGCAGTTTTTTCAGTCATACGTTTGTTACTCTGTATGTGAAAAGTATTTTCTAATCAGAAATTTTGATTTTTTTTTCTACCCTTGCATGAATGAGCACATGTTTTCATTCAAAAATGTCACAAACGTTACCAAAAGGTTACACCAAAATGTCACAGACGTTACCAAACAAAACATTGCATTTAAAGAAATCCCGACGATTGAATTTTCTATCAATTTAATGAACTATTTGTAAATATGTTACCAATCATCTGTGAAAAGCGCAATAAAAAAATTCGCTAACATGTTAGAGAAATTTTACTTTGAAGTCATTTGGAGCAAAAACCCATTTCTGTGCGAGGTCACAAACGTTACATGAATTTTATTCAGTATTTTGGAAATTATTTTAATCTTTATACACCTGCATGTCTTGATCCAACCAGTGAGCACAATTATCAACAACAAACTCGTTGATATAGTATTTATGCTAGGTACTGTGGCCATTTAAAAGTGAAATTTTCCAATTTTTCGGTCACAAACATTACATTGGAATCACCCTGTGGCAGTGTTGATATCATTTATTGAATAATTAGCAAAACATGTGCGATATGGTTCAAAATAAATTTCACAAAAAAATGGTACAAATTATTTCCAATACACATGTGGTGAAAATGCTTACCATGTTTGTTTGGACCAGTAGGTAAGCCTCAATCACAATAAGGGATTTGCGTAAATTTTGACATGCAACTGCTACAATGTATTGTCAAGTTTAGCTATCTCTATTGTACATAATTTACATACAACATGAGTGATAAATACAAACACAATAGTTTGCCAGTCGGTATTGTTTTAGAAAAAAATATTTTGACATTAAACCAAGTCTCCCATACTACTAAGGCCCAGTCCAGACTCCACTATCGTATAGAATATTTTGCTTAGAACATTCTATGCTGACGACAAAATGACGTAGGTCATCAAATAAAACTGTGTTGGACCGGGCCTCAAGCTGATGGTCTTTGTGCTAAAATCATTTAAATAGATTAATATTATGCCCATAATTTGGAATGCTTCATTAAACATATAAAAAGCATAACGCACAGTGCCTTCTAATTTATGGCAAATAAAATATTACTATAATCTATTACACTAAGGCTAAAACTTTGAACATTAAGAAAAGCTTAATAGAACAGTGCACAGTTATTGCTTAGGCCAAAAAAAATTAATTGTTTGATTGGCGTAACATAGAAAAAAAAATAGGGTAGGTAGGTCCGATTAGGTAGGTCCGATTTTTTATTTGTTTTTTAAATTTTCTAAGTCCATGTTTCACATACAAGAACACAAAATATATGGCACACATACAAAAACATCTTCACTTTTTCTGTAACACATCTTTTATTTGTCATTTTGAATGTCCTGCAAGCCATACCGTGGGCTCCCATGAATCGAATCCCATCAAATTTGGGATTTGGAGGTTTTTTACCATGCTCAAAAAAAATAAAAATATCCAGGGTCGGTGGTAAAATTAGGGTAGGTCGGGTTACGCCAATCAAACAATTTTTTTTTAGGCCTTATTTGTACCAGTTGAAATGATGTCTTCATATGACTATAATTAAGTACATTTGA
This sequence comes from Ophiothrix spiculata, assembly GCA_000969725.1. Taxonomy (NCBI): domain Eukaryota; kingdom Metazoa; phylum Echinodermata; class Ophiuroidea; order Amphilepidida; family Ophiotrichidae; genus Ophiothrix; species Ophiothrix spiculata. Next base: position 6,270 of record JXSR01S045474.1, read on the forward strand.
AAAAGGTAATATTGGTGACCTGTCATATCAAAACACGCTATATGTAGCAAGATATATGTGACCGTCCAGCTCAAAACAGCAGTAAATATTTGCCAGCTCTTGTCAGTTTCACTTTTTTAAATATTTGCAAAGACCATTCTTTAAGGATTAAAATGACACCTTAATGAACTTCGTACGATTTCCAGAAGTCAAGTTATGGTCCGTCAAAGGTTGTCAGGGAGTAAAACGTATAACTGAGATAAACGTGTTCAAAGATCAGTAAGCCCTATATTTTCTGTTGATCGTCTTAAGAATATGCAGATTTATTTCACATTTCCTATCATTTTTTTGAAGTGAAACTTTGCTGGTATTATGTAGTAAGCACTAAAATTGTAAATCTATCAAAAAAACAATTTCGGCAAATTACGACCTTGACATGTATTTTCACCTGTAGCGCAAAATGAAGTTTCTGGCATTTACTGCTCATACAGGCTGGAAGGTCACATATGTTTCTTATTTTGTGAAATAGATAACACCATGTAATCCCGTACTTGAAGATGAATATTTCTTGTTAAAGGGGCATCGGGCAAGTCAAGTTCAGCATCATCCCTAAACTTTTCTCCCCAAGCATTTTGGCAGCATGCAAAAGTTTCATTGTCAAATTCAAACCCTATATCAAAATATTTAGATATTCTTTTATTTTTAGTTATCGTTGTCGACAACGATAAATACTGCCCTCTATAGTTGAATTTTTGAAATTGTCCTTTTCAAGAGATCTAATGCAAACTCCTAAAGTGTCTTTCGATTTATCTGCAATCTTTGATGTGAAAGGAATGCTTTACAAACAAATCTTTGACCCTATACAGCATCAATAAATGAGTTTAGAGAATTGCCTCATACCCAAGATCAACAAACTAAATAAAATTCAAATTTTTGACTTTTCTGAAGGTTTTAATCAAAACTTTCCCTCTATCTGGTAATTGGCTGTTGTTTTTTAACATATGAAGTGTACATCATCTACAAATAAAAAGTCAAAATTTTGTCCAATGCCCCTTTAAGGATGATTAAATATCAATCGATATTGTGTACAGTGTCAACCTACATCATGATGCCATTTTAAACTATTGGTCACCAGCAAAAAGGAACATTCATCTTCAAGTATGGGATTTATCGGTTTCACAAAATGACAAACATGTAGAATGCCAGAGGTCACATTATACAAATACTATTGACTGCTTCGAGGGGCATGGTTTAAATTATTTTCCTGAGGTGATCTCAAAACCATGAATATGCCTGAAGCGAAGCTGAGGGCATATTCATGTTTTTGAGATCACCGAGGGGAAATAATATTAACCATACCCCGAACTAAAAGCAGTCAATATATTGGTTTTATATACCGAATATATAGATTTTTGTCCTCTGATTGGTTAAAAGAACCATTTTAGCACTCAAAGCGACCGATGATAATTTACGATATTTGTTTCTCCTTTCAGTGCTGACCGCGTCGTTTTGTGTGCACAAGATAACTAGCTTACTCACTGCAGCGCGTGTTTGACCATGAATGCTTATAGTCGCGCGCATAAAGCTTGAGTCACACGACGCAAAATACATTGAGAGGGCCTAGTGAAAAATATGCCCCGGGCATAGTAAATTTATAGGGCCTAGTTAAATCCAGGCCCTGACTTTTAACCATTCAGAGGACAGGAATCTATATATGAGGTATAAAATTGCAATTATGGTTTGAATTGTTACCATCTCTTGCCCTTAGGCCAAAAAATAGTTTGATTGGTGTAACCTGAATGATTCGAATTTCCTGGACAAATAAAAAGGAAGTGTTTTCGAAAATGCACCAAAATTTATTGGATTTAAGTGCTTTTTAAAATGAATGAAAAAAGCACTAAAAGTAGCATGGAATATGATGTTTTTTGCCAAAAATGAAAAAAAAACTTGTCCCTTGAAAGTTATCAACACGCTTAAAACAATGCAAACATATTTAACAATACTTGCCTTGCATTCAATGAACACCACTGAATGAATAACAGATTTTACGTCAACATATATCTGCGTACATTTTAAGGTGTAGGTTCCGATCACATTCTCATCCCCCATGGCTCAACCGCAAGTAGTATATTTTTTGATGCCAAATGAAAGCCCATAAAAAAAATTCACCTCCAAATTCTTTATAATTTCGGATATAAAGCACAAAATGTAAAATGAATTGGTATACTTATTTTCCATTTCTTTTCTACATAACAGCCTCATCCCCAGGGTTGCATACTTTCTTTTGCCTCTCAAGAGAAAACAAGACACAAGCTGAGGTTGAAACCTTGCACAATGCATTTCAGAGGTCAAGGTCAATCAGTTAAAAGTGAATTATACACATCGTAAAATAGGAACCGACACCTTTAATAAAAACCACTGAATTAATAATGTATTTGATGCACATAAAACACAGTAGGATTTGTCCTCATTTGGTGACGTCTGTCAGTATCAAAAAAAATTATAAAGGAGAAGGGGCACTCACCACCATTTTGAATTGACCGCTGTGTAAATCCTATGGGATGGCGGCCATCTTGGATTGTCACCCACAGAAGGCTATTATAGGCATAACCAAAATTTATTGCACAATGTAGACAAAAACCCATGCAGGGGTTACATTTACAAACAATGAGGCCCTGCTCTCTGGATTTCTGTTTAAACTGTCCAATAAATTATTGTTTGGCCTATAGTTATTGTACCTCTGGAATTATACGACTCAGCGTGCCACATTTCAAACAAAGAGTCTTCAAATCGGATTAGCGGGAAATTGGCGTACCTTGATCAGAGCAAGTTGCAACAGACGCTGCTTAAAACGCAGACACGGTTTGCACGTGACACAAAATGAACACGTATACGTGTCAAGTGAAGATTTACGCAATCTGCCTGGATATTGAGCCAATCTCCCAGGGATGGTTATGGCTTTTTGTGTAATTTTGCCTGAATTTGCCTGAAAACGTGAATTTCGCAATACTTTTGTACAGTGAAGATCCAAGCATTTTTGTCTAAATTCAGGCGAAATCCTGAAGATAATCATGCCTGAATTCTCCAAATATATCCGGAGGTACAATATCTCTGCTCCATCGGCAACGAGAACTGCTTCTTGATTTTCAGGTCTTTGGGCATGTTAAATGTTCATATCTTATGTGCTGACGGCTCCATAATGAAAAACAAACACAATATTTGGTCTAATACCCATATCCAGGACCATGTGCATAATTTTGTGTGGACCTTGGTTCATATCCAGGATAGCCATAATCACGACCTGGATCTCCAATATTGGAATGAACATCACTACCCCACTGTCTTTCATATCCTCCCAGTTCTGACCTTGCTTGATCATATTCAGGTCTTCCTGGCCCATCTTGATACTGCACTCCTCCTAAATTAACATCTGGGCCTATACCATGACCTACACCTCTATCACCGTCAACGTTCCTCGACCCAATCTGATGTCCCATATCAGGTCTCTGTTGTCGTTTTCCTTGGTCAACGTTGGAAGTATCAATATCAAATAAGCCTGGTAACTTGGCACTTATGCCTCGGCTGGCTCCACTTCGAGCTTGTATAAAGGGTGGCTTCAACAGCCACTTTGGTAATTTGTGCTTGTTTTGCAATTTGTGCAACTGAAAAATAAAACAAATTCACATTTTCAATAAAAAGTAATTATATAATAATTGGCACAATAAATGTATGTTTATTACGCCATACTTGAGGATTAACATTTCATTTAAATAAAATAAATGTCCGTTTATTACGTTAAGCCATACTTGAAGATTAACATTTCATTTAAGGGTGATCAAATTGATTAAAGAGTACTAAGTTTTACGATTAAGATTTACAACAATTTGCTTTAGAATTATGATAAGTTGGCAAAATAGATATAAGGATATGTAGGATTTAGGCTCAATAAATTTGGATTTTAACAAAAGCCCCATCGGACAAAGCAAGTCAAGTTTGCCATGCCAGACTATGTTTGAATGATTGTTGACCTTGAACCCAGACCTCTGGCATGTATCGCCAATTATACTTTAACCATTGATCTATCCTGCCTCCAATATATACCAAGAGTTTCAATAACCAACCAGTCACAACAGAGCGGTCACACACAGACAATTAATGACACAAGCAATATACAGAAATAGAATTGCTGCTATCGCCTATCTAATATAATGGTTATATCTTCAGTTGAGAGATAGGCAAACCGTTCACTAATGCGTGAATATAGAGCTATAATACGCACTAGTGCGAGACCAGATAGCTGATGCTACTATAATTCTAATCATAGGTTTGCGATAGTAGCAGTTCTACTTCTCTTACATTGGTTGTCTTGTAAATTGAGGACCCTAGAACTAAAAGGGGGTTTAAGTCACAAAATCTTGAAAATTGAGTTGTGTCAATTTCCTGCTACAGAATTCTCATTTCTACATTCTGTACAAGTTTTGTAGTAATTTGATGATCAGAGCAGGTGTAAGAGTCACTGCGAGATACAGCAATACCATTCAAGACAGCACAAATGATATGATGTTTGTGCCATTTTCTCAGTTTGTACTCAATGTGACTTAACCCCTTCTGGTTCTAGGGTCCTCAATTTCAATCTACACATTACACCTTTGGAGCTAAGAGATGTAAACAAGAATATGGTTGCTAAGGTAACAATGAACTATTCACATTACATACATTTAGCCCGTACGTGGATAGTTCCAAACCAGAAAGCGTGATCAAGTTATCTTGGTGATAATTGGTGATAATCGGATTACACGTAACAAGCATGACAAAAGATGAAACGAACTGATCACCACACAAAAGTATTGTACTAACTGTTGTCAGGTGATGTGCGTGATCCAGTAACTTGGTGAGTTACGTAATCACTTCGTTTTCAGACCTGAAACCGGATCTTCAAAAAAAGAGCTGAAAACCGTCAAATTCCGCACCAAAGAGCTTAAATTTGGCTGATTTATCAAGAAAAAGAGCTGAAAAGTGTAATAAAAAGACCTGAAATCAGCTGAAAAGCTTCAGGTCTGTGTTTTACACCTGATTAAATTTGAATAGAACTGAGATGTGGGGCATTCCAGACCAATATCGGGTATTTCGGATGTGATTCCTGTAGGGGGCATCTGAGCGTCATGATTTTTTTAGAATCTGGGAAAAAATGTATTGGTTTATCAAAAATTTTATTCTATATAAATTTTGATTGCTCTGAGAAAAATCACAATTTACCCAACAAATATCAAACACTATTTAGGGCATTTAAGTGTGCTTACACAGGAGATTTTTGCCAATCTGGACCATTCTGGCAATTGCCAATTGTGGCCATTCTGGCAATTGCCAATATGTGCACACAGAAATGGACACTGTTGTGCCCATTCTGGCAATAGCCAATTTGCGCCATTATGGCAAATGCCAGAATGGCT
>JXSR01S045480.1:21586-33952 GCA_000969725.1 Ophiothrix spiculata
GTAAGTTTTTTTAATTTTTTTTAGATTTTTTTTTTCGTGTGTGACAGAAGTCCTGAGTGCTATTTTACAAGAGTTCCATATATGTTCCCTCATATATTTACATCTGTACCGCTGACCCGGGCCAACCCAAAAGTTAAAAACTCAATATAACCCCTAAAACCAACTTTGATTTTGATTTCCATTGCTTTACTTTTTCATTTCACAGTAGTCTGAATTGTTCCAATAACCGGCGTTCTCAAAAGAGTACCTTTTACGTCGACCAACATATTCAACAATTACGTTGTAGTCTATGGATGAAACCACATTTGTTGAAAATGTTGATCAAATTTACGAAAATATAAGGAATTTTTCACCTCTGTCGAGTAAATAAGAGCAAAATGACCCATCAACCATGGGTTCAAAGCTTCATTGATTTCTTCCGATGTAAATAAGACCATTAAAAATTGTAACTACCCATGCCTGTTGAAAGACACATCAAGTTTCTGACACGTGACCTAACAGCCGGAAGCCGGTAAACCGGCTCATCAGGGAATTTCAATACGGTACATGTACAAGTGAGCCGGTATACCGGCTCGTGGAGATCAAATGGTTAAAGGAAAGGTGTAAGATTGATAAAAATTACTATAAGAACAAGTAGTGTGCCCAGCCTTCTAGAGGACTTGCAACTTTTCCAACAGAGAAGAGAAGCCAGTAAAATAGTTACGTTCTCAAAATACAAATCCAATATAAATTGAACTCACTCATTTTGAATCCCTACCAGGACCTTGTTCACTCTGGTCTGAGGTGTTTCAAGCTTGCAACACCAGTTATTGGTCTTGATAACATAACCAAATTACTGGGTTGCTGTTTGTGATGATCTGATCATAGTTCATGTAGATAGTTTATAAGCCCCCTTGTTCTTTTATGGCATTGTCTATTATCTGTGCCTCATCCCAACCTATGATGTAATTGCTTCCGCTACATGTTCTGCTATGGAATTACGCCATTAAGCCCTATTTTCATCATAATTTTAGTGTCAATAATCTTATGCTTTCATCCCTGTTACTGTAGATAATTGTCACAGAATAAAAAAAGCTACAAGCATCATAATGGAAGAGAAGCCCCCAGCATACAATCCAGAGGACCCAGCTTATCCAGGCCCTCCACCCCCTGGTTATGGGGCAGCCCAGGGCTACCCACCAGCATCTGATCAACCAGCCATGCCCCCTGCAGGGGGACCAGCTTATCCTCCTCAACAGCCTGGATATCCGCCACAACAGCCGGGAGGGTATCCGCCACAACAGCCAGCAGGGTATCCGCCACAACAGCCAACAGGGTATCCGCAGCAACCAGCAGCTGGGTATCCCCCACAACCTTATCCACAAGGTATAGTATTTTCAATAATTAAATTTCTCCGTTCGCGGGGTGTTTGGAGAACGACGCTTTTTGCAATGTTGGTTTGTGTGAAAGCCGCACGTATTTACAGCGTGTGATTGGCCTAATTCCAGTGCTTGTTAAGCGCCGACGATCACGCGCGTTACGCTCGAGTTAAACGATGCAGTACGCAGGGAAATTTAATTAATGAAAACACTATAGGTGTACTCTTTACTTTTACTCTTACTCAAAGTAAGTCAGTGAGAATGCTGGATGAGTTGCAGTTGAGACAAGAGTTAGAATAGCCTATCTATGAGGCCAGTTATAAATAGACCATTAGGCAAGTAAGTTTACAGGGATTCAAGGCCAGATTCCTTTTATCCGTTTGCAGTGTGTTTTGCATTGTAAGGGTGGTAGTTGTATAATGTAAAGCATATGATTTAATGGTATCAGGTTAAAGTTGAGATTCAATTTTGACTGCCCGTTTTCAATGCGGTTCCGCATGCGGTGTATTTTGAATCGATTTAATGGTTTTTAGAGAGAGTGATTCCTTTTATCCGGTCTGTTTGCAGTGCAGCTATTCGGAAACGCATGTGTTTACTTGAATCGGTCCCTGGAGTGATTCATCCGTTTTGAATGCGTTTTGGTCGTGCGGAAACTTTTCAATCAGAGAAGGTGATGAAATGGAACCGCATTTGTGGATGGAAATTGAATCTCGGCTTCAACCTGATACAATTCAGCTCCATTCAATCGTGTGCTTTAAATTATACCACTACCAGTACCCTTACAGTGCAAACCGCACCACAACCGCACTGCAAACAGATAAAAGGAATCTGACCTTAAAATTGGGAAAACAGTGAATTGGTAATTATAAGTTACAGAGGATTGATAAATTGTGGATTGGGGAGTTATTATGAACAGAGTCTAGCAACATGGATAGCTAGATGCCCTTGAACCCACGCCCATCTACAGATGTTTTAAAATAGCTCTATGTCAATATGTGTATGTGCTGATACAATGATACACGTTCCTTTAATATAAATGGTTGTTGTTTGATGCAATTAAATATTGCTGTAGTGACCATTCTAATCATTCCATGAAGTGACTTTTAAGTTTAGAATTAGATTGTATTTTAAAAAAAACTAACAATATAATTGTCAAATGCTAACTCTGCATGTTTTAAGTGAGCGCTATATAGAAAAATGTCCCAATTTGGGGTATTGAAAACACACATATTTTAAAGCAATATTTGCTTACCATGATTGGTGAGTACAACAAGAGAACATTGAGGTCTTTCGAATCATTGTGGTTTCTAGCTCATTAACGACTTTTAAGTGATGCCAGTCCATCAACGTCTGAGTCCACAATATTTAACAATGAGACAAAACATTGTGACAAGTTTTGCTGAACAATAAGGAAATGAAAAATTCAATCAATCATTCAATCCCTGACATTTATAAGGCGCTTAAATCAAAACATTGTTCAAAGGTATTGTCCATACTATACATTAACAAGGTGTGTTTTTAACAGTCTTCTGAAAATGGAGATATAGTTTGCACTGTGGATGTTAGCAGGGAGTTGATTCCAGATGTGAGGATCATAACTTGTGAAGGAATGTGGGGGGAGAGTGACGTGAGAAGTCCTTGGTTCAAAAAGGCGAGTTGTAGAAGTGAAACCAAGAGGTCTGCGATCAGTCTGAATTTGAATCGTGTTTGGTAATTAGCCAGGAGTTTGTCCATTGAGACATCTGTATGTTAAAACCAAGATCCTGAAATCAATTCGCTGTTGGATCGGCACATATATGAGGATAGCTTGGTTTGCTCGTGTCGCATAACCACCATATATAGTCTTAGTTCACACACTCTAGTCACAAATTGCTTCATGCCATAGCTTTAACAAATTGGTCTTATTTCTTCAAAATGTCAGAAAACTTGCTTGTGAAGTCTACTGGCAAAACAGAAAATGTTTTTATTCCATTAGGAAATATTCTTTTGCATTTTGCCATTTTGTACTTATTAGGTCAAGCTGGGACCCATGCTACTACTGTCGTTGTAGGTCAGCCCACAACCACAGTTGTGACGACAACTCACATGCATATGTCTGATAGACCAACCAACATGACGTGCCCAAATTGTCAAAATCAGATCACAACAGTCGTGACAAGGACTATGGGTGGACTAGTTTGGCTCATAGCTGCTATACTTTGCATTGTGGGGTGAGTAACAAACTTGAAGAATTTTTGGGGCTGCAGTGATTTCCTGGTTCACATTTTTATGTATATATTCTTACTGAACAGATCAGATTCAGATTCAGATTGCATTGTGGGGTGAGTAACAAGCTTGAAGAATCTTGGGGGCTGCAGTGATTTCCTGGTTCACATTTTTATGTATATATTCTTACTGAACAGATCATAAATTATCAAATTTAGCACAAATACTCTGCCATTGGTGGTGGGTTATAAAATTATGTTTCTAATAAGGTAAGGTAATAAACAAATTTTATGCAGTATGATTTCCTGATCATTTTGACACCTTGTTTTTTATTGAAATCAGCCAAAAAATGAGACAGCGCGGGCCGAAAAGCAATTTTGAGTAGGAAGGGGGTCATGGGGCGATCTGAAAATGAGAAATATTAATAATACATTATCTATGTATCTATACCATATTTTAGCAATGTTGGGGTGTATTCTTATGTTTTATATGTCAAAGAATCCATTTGTACAAGCTGAGCAAATATAACTAAGAGGACGCTTTTGCTGATAAAACGTACATGGACTTTTTGATTGCAATCATTTGGGAAAAGTGTCCAAACTCCTCTGGAGCTTCAAACGCTCACTTCTAGAAAATTAATGCATGGATTTACTTTATTTTTGCACCAAAGCAAATGGAGACATTAGGCATAATTGTCACCAACTTTCATTGTCCGGGATAATTTAGTTTTTGAATTATACGGCATTGAAATCTTGATAACTTCATTGATCTGCTCAGCAAATTTGAGCTCTTTAAACGAAACCGTTTGGTCCTAGTGACCATTTAAGTTAAACACAGAACTATACAATTTTGTGCCATAGCTTTGTGTGTAGTCAACAAGCTTTTGTTCCCTATGTTTTCAATGGAAATGTTCTCAAATGAAATAAAATGGTACCATGAGCAAATGAAACAGAGCTACATGTTGAAACTTTTAGAATATAATCTTTAATTCTACCTAGAAATATATTTTAAAATGAATAACGCTAAGGTATGGCCAGCAAAGCACCCTGTGGCTTAAATTTGAATAAAATGTTGTTTTTTATTTATTTATTTATTTCATTCTTCTTTATCCTGGGTTATCACTTCAATGCACTAGCACTGTTCTTCCAGGGAGCCCAGGTGGTCTCGGCCGTACATACAACATTCAGAAAATACAGAGTACACAATAAAACTAGATAATACGTTATTTTATGAAAACGAAATATTCAATTATGTGAAAAATGGATTCTTTGACCTCTAAAAACATAAATAATCTCCCCAGTCCCCATCATTGTTAAAATATGGTATAGAATTCCAGTAATAGACAAATTTCACATTTTCAGACCCTCCCTCTAACCCTCCTGTTTGAAATTGTTTTTGGCCCATCTCATTTTTTGGCTGATTTCTATGAAAAAGTTGTCAAAATGCTTAGGAGATCATGCATGCTGCATCAATGAGCTTTTGCCGTTTACAAGTGATTTGAAACATCATCCTTTTTTTGACCCCTGAATAACCCATTACTACTACCATGATAAACTCAAAATGGTTTAGAAATAGTGAAGGAACGATTTATTGATGCATGCTCTCTCTGGAAAAAAAATTGTTTATATTTTGCTCCAAAATACAAGGATGCCTATATGCATAATGGTAATGTCTAAAATGTTCGAAGCAATACAGTAGGGCCTACACCACAGTATCTAACTGTAGATTTGAAACTTTCTATGTTTTCATTGATTATGATGAATTAAACAACATATGAATCAAAACTGCATAGCTCACCGCCTATACAAAACTCTGGAAGCTGATCCAGGCTGCTGTAGTTGAAAAATTGGGCTGATCAAGGTCAAGTGCCTCTAGAGGTTGCAGCAACACCTGAAATGACGTGGAATGGAGCTTACTTGAACTTGAGCCTGAGACGAATATTTTAATCTCAGCTTGAGCCACAGTGGTCAGCAAGCATCTGTACAATGTGCTGAGGCTGCATGAAATTCCAATCAAAGTGGAACAAATCCCATGTATTTTTTTAACTGAATGATTGCACTAACTCTATTAAAGGAGCACTGAAGAAAATTTCAAAATTTTATTTGTGGATGATTTACACTTCATATGTTAGAAAATAACTTACCAGATATCTGGAAAATTTTGATCAAAACCTTCAGAAAAGTCTAAAGTTTGAATTTTGTTTTGTTTGTTGATCATGGGTATGAGGCTCTTTGCTTAACGTATTTATTGATAAATACTACAATGTACATATCAAGAAAGAGTCAAAGATTTGTTTGTTATGCATTCCTTTCACAGATTGCAGATAAATCAAAAGAAACTTGGAGTTTGCATTAGATCTCCTGAAAAGGCCAATTTTAAACTCAGCTATAGATAGTAGTATTTATCGTTGTCAACAATGATAATTAAAAATAAAAGAATATCTAAATATTTTGATATAGGGTTTGAATTTGACAATGAAACTTTGCATGCTGTCATTAATTTATAACCGCTAATACTTCAAATGATCGATGCAAAAATCTTAAAATGCTTGGGGGAAAGTTTGGGTATGATGCTGAACTTGTCCAATACCCCTTTAACTACTTTTTCTCCTCTCTTTTTTGCATAGATTATGGCCGTGTTGTCTGATACCATTCTGCATAACTGATTTGTACGACTGTGACCACAACTGCCCTGTGTGCAAGAACCACTTAGGCTCCTATCGAAGGCTTTAATGGAATCAGCCTGCTAAAATGGTACGGATTAAGACTGAAATTATTCAAAAATTATTAGTTGAAATTTAAGCACACCAAGGTCTTTGTTACCTGTTTTCAAAGTTCAAGCTTGTTTGTAGTGTCCATCAACATTAATTTTGGGATAAAAAAAAATTGAAAATGGTGAAGTAAATTTTGAATATATGTGTGACATTCCATGTTATTTGCTTAAAAATACATTTTGGAGAAAATAGTGAAAGGATGTACTAGTCAGTGTTCCCGCTAAGGATTTTGATTTTGCGCCAAAGCAACAAAAGAAAAAAAATCATCTCTCCTTTGCCAATTTTGGAAAGATCACAGAATGAAGACACCTCAAAAATTAGAGTAATTTTTAATATAAAACTGAAATAAGTGAATATTGTGTATAACAAAAGCCCTATTATTGACATTTTATTTTGGGAACCCAGTTTTGCCAAAAATTATGAGCTTCTGCACCAATTTTTCGGCATATGGCCTTGTAAGCGGGAACACTGGTACTAGTTAAACCTAAAAGATTGGGTTATGGTAAGCCAGTGCAAGCACATGACAATTACAATTTCCAACACAGGAACTTTTATCACAAAGTTTGATACTTATTTGTGTTTTGGTGGAGTGAGAGAATGGGGTTTTATCTCCATTGCACACAGCATGTGAAATTTATGGATGAGGTGACACTAATGTCTATAAACAAGGAAAGGTAAGGAACTGGTCCACGGATATGCATGAGGGAAAAAAAATGATCGCAGCACATTTCAATAGCCTTTTTTGATTTGGCACAATTGTAAGCATTTGTCCTTGGTAAGACCTCATGCACGCATAGTGCCGGGCAAGGAAATAATGGATATTACTGCACACAAACACTGTTAGGCATGACGACACATGTTACTTCAACATGTCAAAAAGTCAAGTTAGCTCAATCGGTAAGGCGCTCGCTTGCGTTGCGAAAGGTTCCGAGTTCGAACCCCGCTGGAGCCAAAAGTTGAGTGTGCTTGAAATTCCCTTGGACAAGGAACTAACTGATAATTGTCTCGTGGAAACCCGTACGAAACTCAGGGAGCTGATCCAGGCAGCGATGGTGCGTATGTGGGCTGATCAAGGTTCAGCGCAGAGGTTGTCGCAGAACCTGAAATGATGCTTGGTGTGGAATGGAGCTTACTTGGGCCACAGTGGTCAGCGAACACCTGTAAAGTGTGCAGAGGCCGAGTGGAATTACAAATCTGGGAGGCATAGCACACTATAAATCCCCAGTATTTATTATTTTTATTTTAACATGTGGTAATATCGTTAAGCCCTATAGATATGTACAGTTATAAACAGTGACAACACTGTAACATTATGTATGTCCACGCTACCTGCTCATTAGCATTTTTGTTACGGCCATCAAGATTTAGTGCATGAAATGATGTGACCTTTATATACCTTGTTAAATGCTCATGGCATAAATGATTGTTGGTAAAAAATATGAATAATTCCTTCAGATACATACATATCATGAGGAGGAGGAGGAGGAGGATGAAAAAGAGGAGGAGGAGAGAGAGAGAGAGAGGAGGATAAAATGGGGGAGGAAGAAGAGGAGGAGGCAATCTGGTTAGCTAACATATCATGTTCATTATACCTGAAACATGATGGTAAGATAAGTAGGGTAGTAAGGGCAGGGACGCTCAGGTCTCCTTTGCCATGGAATGGAATATAGAGAGCATCCTTTTTGGCAGGCTCTTCCTGTGGAAGACCAAGGATGTGCCTTGTTTTTCGAAACTCAGTTGTCGTCATGGGGAAGGAGGACTTTGCAATGGCAATGGAAAAAATGAATCGGCAACACTCTCTGTCGATGGGACCATTTTTACATGTCGACATTAATTTCATATGTTGACATGTATGTCGACATATAACCCATCATGTGGTAGCGCTGTAGCAGTCACGGTTGGAGATACCGCATGTGGAATGAGGCAATACATATTATTGTGTAATTTTGGTGGGTAAATATCGCTGCCGCCCGCTTAATAAAAAGCATTGGGTTCTTAATTATTCATCATAAGATAGAAAAAGTTTTGCAATATTTGATTGAGACTTTGCTAGTTATTTCCGTTTGGCCTAAAAAAATATGTTTGTTTGCCCTCCGCGACCGACCCTAAAATTCCCAAAATTAGTTTGGGTATTTTAGGGGTCTTTTTTTCTTCAAACATGTAAAATATGAAAACTCAATATTCCCGATGGAAAACATAAAATTTAGCAGTATAAAGTCACATTTAGAAGTATAAAATGCATATTCCTTCTAAATAATGACCCACAATCTTTGATTAAGCCCTGCATTGCTTGGTATTCACGATAAAATCCATGGAATGGCATCATTCTTTAAAATATATGTGAAGAGTAAAAATTGGAAAAAAAAAGGTCAACCGACCGACCGACCAAAAATTTTAATTTTTCCACTGGAGGGCAAACAAACAATTTATTTTTTGGCCTTATTACCAGTCCTTTATGATTTTTCTTGATGCTTATATGGTTTATGTCAAGAAGAGACATATGTCACAATATACTCTCTGTTAACATAAGCTCTGTTGACTACAGCCGTAAGTGACGAGCATCAAATCTGCTTGTTGATATACTTAGTATTTAGTGAATTTTTATCTCTCTTTCCAGGCCATTCCCGTATTTCTCGCTACCATTCTGCATTTCCAGCTTTGCCATAACTGCCACCTGTACAGGGCCGTTTTGATCTTCAATCAAAGGCTGAAAACATTTATGGTATCAACTAATGGATGAAGACTGTTGGTGAGGTTACAAGTTAGTATTGGTTAAGGATCAATTTTGCTTTTTTTTAGTTTTGTTTTTGCCCTTAAAGTGGCAGCCCCACATCGGTTATATAAGCCTGAACTAGACACCTAGAAGTTTAACTTAGTTAGATGGTGACCACAACAGAACCAACAATGAATGTTTCAAACCAAACCAAGTTCTGAGTTTTTCTGTGGTGAATTACCGTGTTGGAACTGCATCCTTAAGAGTGCAAAACCATGTATCATTGGTACATATAGGAGCATTTTCCCCTAAACTTTTGGTTAGCTAGCGAAATTCGATTATGACCATCACAAATAGGTGCAGTTTTGATTCATAGTGGTTTCCATGGCATAGATATTAAGATCATGCCATTTATATATGTATGTATATATTAATTGCAACTCTATATATTATATACCAGAAGTATGTCACATTTTATTGTTTTGAAGTTTGTGCTCACATGAATGTAACAATGAAGTTGTAACCGGTGTAGTGTGGATGGGTGGTGCTTAGAATATGTTGTAAATTGAAACTTCAGATATTTAGAGCTTTTAAACTTTCTCCATAGATATGAAAAAGAGATTTCAAACTCCCAATACCACCCATAGAACTTTAAAATGAGAACCACTTGTAGCTGCCATGTTGTTATCGCTCATGGAGCGTAGTTACTGTACCTCTTTGTTTTATAAACCAGCTTGATAGCTAGGCAGATTGCATGAATCTTCATTCCACGCATAGACAGTGCGTGCATTTGAGTTTAAGCGCAAGCTGTATCCCCATTACCAGCAGCGCTTATTGTGACTTGCTCTGAGCTGAGTACATAAATTTACAGGGGAGATACCAGCCCATGTAAGGCCTAAAAAAAAAAATGTTTGTTTGCCCTCCGCGACCGACTCTAAAAATCTTTAAACATGTATAATATGAAAACTCAATATTTTCGATGTAAAACGTAAAATTTAGCGGTATAAAGTTACATTTAGTAGTATAAAATGCATATTTCCTCTAAACAATGACCCACAATCTTTGATTAAGCCCTGCATTGCTTGGTATTCACGATAAAATCCATGGAATGACATCAGTCTTTAAACTATATGTGAAGAGTAAAAAAAAAAAAAGACCGACCGACCGACCCAAAAATTTTCTACTGTAGGGCAAACAAACATTTTTTTTTGGGGGGGGGTGGGGGCCTAATGGTGTCGTCTACCATGGAGCTCAAATTGGGGGTATTCGGGTCCACTCGGTTCTCACGCAAACCAACTCCGAGTGCCGAGACTTGGTTACGCGTAGAGACAACCTGCGATAATAATACTTAACGTGAATGATACGCCATCCTGCACGCAAAGTGTGTGTGCTTGTTCAAATATTCGCGCATTATTAAATGGTGCAATGTATCATATCAGCAAGCTATTGGCAAAAACCCGAATACCCCCAATTTTGTCTCCATGCCTGAATAAAAATGGTGGCATGCCTTGTATCTCCCATAAAAGTACACCAATTTTCCTATGACTCGGTTTCAAACAGTCACTCTCGATGTATAGCATTTGCAACTATTAAATGCTGGAGGTACAGTAACTCAGGCTCTATGACCGACAAACCAAGATGGCTACCATGTGGCCGATATTTGATTCTGGCACCCATTGTTTCAAATTGCTACATGTTCCAATTCACCCCCATCTACTCTATTTCTGGTTGTACACTGTATTATGTAAATATATCTATATGCATGTGTGTGGAAAGCTGTGCCACCAGTCAGTCTATCAAGTATTCAAAATGTAAATGTAGTTTTAATATTCTGTACTATATTGATAATGATGTTTATAAGATTTTTTGAACACTAGCAGTTGTATTGAAAAAAGTAAAGACAATATATGTACGGTGCTTTAAGCTGAATTCACGTTCAACGTAAACACACCATGCATACGTAAATTGGAGTTTTGAGCAGTTCTGATAGGTCAATATCAAAACACAAGCGTCAACTGACATTATTGTGCTTTCATGTTGTCGGCTGCCACATGCGGTCTGTTTGCGTTTTGAGTGTGGATTCATTTGCGGTGCAATTTGTGGTTAAAATTATTTGAAACAGCGTATGAATTTAGCTGTGGTCTTTGACGTTGGAATTATATGTCTTGGTTTGAAAACCAACAGAGAAGCAGCTGTCAAATATGAATTGATGTGTGCAAGCTACTAAGGTTTCCATCGACATGTCTTATGTCGCTATTTTTGTCGACATAAAGCATATCTTAACATGTTGACATGAATTCTCACTTGCCAACAAAACTGGGCAAGTAAAATTTCATAAAAACCTGATATATCAGGCATTGATTCAATAATACTAATTAGTCGTTTGTCATTTACACCCGTTTTTAAAGTTATTATCATGGATCGCAATTGTTACAAAATATCAATTTTATATTCCATTGTTATATGCAAAAAGAACTAGAGGTACATTACTACCAGAACATAAAACAGGTCATTAAGCTTACGCAAACAATTCTTTAATATTAACTTTACATCTACACATATGTTATTAAATATCGACAAAAATTATTGCGACATATCAACAGAAAAAGCAGCCCCAACTGGCTAATACACTCAAGTAGTGCATGTTGCATGCCATATTTCAGGCGCATAACAGTGGTGACTAGTAAATGGGTTAACAGCCCAGTATAAGCTTGATTTTTCCAGCATGAGGCTAGGCTTTACTGGAGAGAGGATAAAAAGCAGCTGGTAAAGCTTTACTCGTTTTTTCATCCGGTCCAAGTTGTGAGAGGGGCAATCTGCCCCCCGCCCGCCCGAACCTGGATGTTTTGCCTCTGGCACATTCACGTTTAATTGTTATTGATTTTTTGCTGCTTTTTGCTCATTGTTTGTCCGTTTCAACACTGAAATAGGGTGTAAAAGAAGGTAAAAAGGACAGGGGTTTGTTATCACTGTGGAATTGAATATCACGTCAAGTGAGTGCAAGAAAGTCGTAATTTCAATGGCTGCCCTAAGTTATATTTATTTTATACCTTGTCACAAGAATGTGAAAATCCCTCCAAATGTTGCTGTCTTATGTCAGTGGTTCTTGAAATGGTTCTTTGTCACCTGAAGAACCATTTCAAGAACCACTGACCCAAGACTGGAGGTCATGCAGTGTGCAATCCAAATTTATGACGTAAGGCAGCTATTGCAGATACGACTTTCTTGCACTCACATGACGACTTGCTATTAGATGGTTGTGAACTGATGAATGGAGCTGAAAGGACTTCTAAAGGACATGCAACTTCTTCTTCCTG
>JXSR01S045480.1:39081-52895 GCA_000969725.1 Ophiothrix spiculata
TCTAAGTAATGCGTAATGGTAATAGCTTGTGCATGTACGCTTGATGAATGCGTTATTTGGTGCGTGAAAGTTGCTTCGCGTATAAGGTAAATGTTGTCAGCATTAAATAGTATTTACAAAAGTGCTAATTACTATTTAGCGCTGTATAGTACTTTTAAAAGTACTATTTAGGGCGTTTCTCGGTCTGGTTATAGCTATTTGAAATCATGTGATCGTATTTTATCCAATCAAGTCTGTTAAATATATTAATGCGGTATATAATATTCATTAGTAAATACCGTTAAGGATTTTGATAAAGGATCAGTTATAGAATAATGGTATAATTGAACTTTGCATGTAGACTACCATTTGTTTAAAACCCAGAATGCAAGTACGGCATATCTGCATGTACCAACCTTGAGCACTATACTCTGTGAATCTTGAAGTATGCAACAAGCAGTCGATTAACGCACATAAACTAATATGACCATACGGGGAAGTAAATTAGTCCCTATTTTTAGAATCATAGCAATGTACCAAAGACATGTGTAAGCAACAAAATTAGCTGTTATACTCCACAATCTATTCAGTAGGCTTTCCAAAAAAATCATTGACCAACCGCGTACATGTTGCTTATTGTAGCATATCTGATGTATACAACTAGTATACATATGATATGCTACAATGAGCTACATGTAGGAGACAACAACTGCATCCTTTTGCCGCGGCAGGACACATTTATCATTACTAGTCTCTTACACAATACAAAAGCACCAGTTCACAATGTTGTAGAATACAAGAGATATGGTATGGATCTCGTAACAGAGTCTGATTGCTTGTAGCATACTTCAAGGTTTACAGAGCCTGCTCTTACATATATACATCATGTTCTTCTACAACATCAATTGAATAAAGTCAGCATGCAATTTCTAGCTATAATAAACTCTAGAATAATCTACCATTTCACATCAAACATTTTGAAACTTGACAAGTTGAAATCATCTTTAAAACCTCTTTTGTTTACAGAAGCTTTCAAATATATGTTTGTTCCTGTTTTTGTTCAATTCCTAAGTAGTCCATCTAGATGGACCTCTCAAGCGAGCGCCGTAGGCGCGAGGTCCATCAACTTACACACCAAACCCCCTGCTGAGTTTCTCCTATAGAAAATTGGTGACCAGTCAATTCTAGCTAAACAAATTGGGATATTATGTAATAGATGGTTATATTTGACTCAGACTTGAAAAATAAAAGAAATGCATAGGTTTTTGGTTATCACAAACTGCCCCTTCTTGAGTTACAGGGTAGTATCGTATTTCACTTGCCTTGGATTTCCAAGGCAGGATTTGTTGTAAGTTGATGGACCTCACGCTTCGCGTTCGCTTGCGAGGTCCATCTGGATGGACTATTCCTAAGGGGTTTTTGATGTAAAGATCCTTAAATGCATTGTTTTATTACACATGTGTTATTATCATCATTGTTGTTAGTGCTTAATTTGTACATCTCTTTTGTACATAAATAATTATTGTATTCAAGTGTATATTATACAGAAATTATGATATTTGAAATAAATGTTGTAGAAATGATAATTATTTCTCCATGGTTTAAATAATACTAGGCCTATTAGTTACCACGTACGTGTATGGTCACACAATATGGAAAGATGAGCGGTTGGATGCTGTACCGCACAAGGCCAAATGGTCAAATGTGATAGATGTCTTTTGTACTGCATAAGAACAAAATATAGGGCAACAAATTTTTCACTTTGTAATCATGAATATTATTATTACATTAAACCAAAATTGTGCGTATTTTGACTATAATGAAATTCTCATTATAAATGATGCAAGTCAACCAAATAATAACAATTTCCAAACAAGTAATATCTGTATTTGCTTGGTTTGAAGATGATTTTACAGTGACATCTTAAGCATGTGCATGTTAAAACACATCACACTTTTTAGAACTAAAATATGCAATATTGCTATATATGTGAGAACAAAAAGTCGTATCTGCAATGGCTGCCATGTGTTATGTTTATTTAACACACTATCACTGGAATGCAAACAAATTGCTCATAATTTCTCTCCCATAGGTCAGTGGCTCTTTAATGGTTCTTCAGATGACACCATCACCTAAAGAACCATTTCAAGAGCCACTGACCCAAGACTGGACATACTACAGTGTGCAGTGCAAATTTATGCAAAATGGCAGCCATTGCAGATGCGACCTGCACTCACGTGGCGATGTACTTGATTCCGATCAGTCAAAAGCCTAAATAATATTCAACCATATTGAGTGTTTTTG
The DNA here is from genome assembly GCA_000969725.1 of Ophiothrix spiculata. Lineage (NCBI taxonomy): Eukaryota > Metazoa > Echinodermata > Ophiuroidea > Amphilepidida > Ophiotrichidae > Ophiothrix > Ophiothrix spiculata. The sequence continues at coordinate 41,365 of JXSR01S045480.1, forward strand.
ATATATCACATATACCTGTCAACATTTTCAAATTCTGATGCAGGAGACTTCTTTAAACACTTAAATTTATGAGTAACGTTTAGAGGCAACTGACATGTGCGGCCCAGAAGGTACACCAAAAAAAAAAATATGTAGCTTTTGAAAACTGAAAAGGGACAAAAAGCGTCTCCAAAGCGAACATGCAACTCACAAAAACTATCTCATTTTAATCTCTTAACAAAATGTACCGTGTTCGCGGTCTGTAATACACGCTAGTGGAACATCGGGGTAGATTTTTTTTGTTCAATGCGAGAGAAGAGATATCGAGAGATTTAAAAAAACAACAACCGGGAGATATACATGTAGCTATGATTGGGAGGGCTGCCTAAAATCGGGAGACTCCCACCTAAGTGTTATCACATATAGCTGACATGCATGCTTAAAGGAGAATGGTCGGATTGCCTCAACTTTTTTTTCAAACTATTTGAGATTTTGGTACCAAAATATTGCTCATATTTTTCTCATAACCCATGTGAAATTTCACGGCTAAGTTATGTTTCGTTTTGGAGTTATATATGAAAACGTGTCTAATTATGGTTACCATAATTAAATTTACACAGTAACATATAAGCGGCTCTGAAATACAAAATAGCTTATAAAATCAAAACAGTTTCACCAATTCAGCTGAAATTTGAATCTTGGATCTCTTAAATGGTCTTCTTTCATATGACATTGAAAACTAAATTTTGAAAAATCGGACCAAGCTCCTTTAACACCCTTGTCACATAAGACGCAACGCCGGTATGACACCAGTGAATGATTGCAATGCCTGGTTGGACACCGGTGGTTATGTGACCATAACTGAAGACATCGTATACAAACTGCAAGGTTTTACCTCGGAATTAAATTCTTGCGGCATGTTTCCGGCTTCTCTACAGCTAACAGACCAGGGATGTGAGAGTTCCTCTTTTCAGCTGATTTCCTCCTTTTCTTGTGTTAAAATTTCAGCTTTTTTATTCTTTTTCGGCCCATTTTTGACCTTTTTCCAGACTTTACGACGCTTTTTCCTCCTTTTTGTCAACTGGCCTCTCACACCCCTACAGACACCGTCCGGACACCAGTCGGCGTCTGCTGAATTGACGCCGTAAGCACATTGTGACCTTGCCGCAAGGTTATGTCACTACAGAAGTGAGGAGAGACTAGCGCTTCGATGTCATCTAGCCCAGCATCTACTTCATAAACGACAAGAGGTCCCAGGTTATTATTGCACAAAGTATCTTTATGTAATATATTATGAATTGTCTTGTAGTTCTTCGTATTCTTCTGGTGTATAGCAGAGTTTTTTGGTAAATTTGCCCAGTTTTGCATCACATTTTGGGCAATAATGATATGTGTCATATGTCCTATCTGGTAGACAAATTGGAAGGAAGAAGATACACACTAACCTGTGAAAAAATGGAAGAGACCGGAAAAAATGGTTAAACTTTTATATGCTGACTTAATACTATCTGTTATGAAATTATTATGTTAGTCATCTTATTGTTTTGAAGAGAGGTCCTAATTGATTTCAAGTTTTTTGTTTTCATATAATATGATAAGGAAAGGGGACAGACCAAACATTTGTGTTCCAGCAAATTAGCAAGTGACAGACATTGAAGTATATACCTCTAGACCACTTGCTGAGTCGTTCAGAGCGTGGGCTCAGTAAAGGACGGGGTCATGACCCGATGCCCTTTTATTTGCGTGCGCGTTGCTTAACTTCGCGCAACTGCAACTGATGCAGTGCGTGTCACACGCGTGGCCCGTGTAGCGGTAAAGTGGTGCGCGTGTGGTAGCATGACGATTTTAAATTTGTTGTTATTGCGAGGATACTCGAGTCTAGGCGAGGCTTGTAAGATGACGCCTGTTTTGTCCTGAATATGAAAAAAGGTAAGAATTCTGTTTATCGTAGTTTTGTCATAATTGTCTTGGTTTTTTTTGTTGCTAATTTTGACTTATTGATGTCATGCTGTAAATTCAGTAAAAAACAGAAAATTTGGTCACAAGCGAGAGACAAGATGGCGGATTTGAGAAGCTTATCGGGTGGTATGCAAATTTTTTGAATACATTTGTGTTTTATTTTAACACAACAGTCGCATACGAAGTTCACTTTTGGCTCAAAATTGTCCTTTACTGAAAACACGCCAGCAAAGGAACCATCGCCAAACGATTTTTCGTGGTGTTTCAATGGGGTTCTCGGTAATTTATTTTGCTTCGAAGGTTCAGGCTTGAGGTGAGGCCTTGGCAAGTGATATGTTTACGAATTAGCTTCTACTGTCATCAATATTTGCCAGTTGGGTGACAAAATTTAGTAGATCAAGACATTTTATATTCAATGAACTTGTGGTTCACCCCTTAATTGTCGTACTGTCAGCTGCGTTCGTAATCGGTTGATGGAAGGCATCATCTTACTTTTGCATCAGTCAAATTGTTTCTATTGAACTGTGCCCTCAGTTATGTCATGGCTGCATGTGCCTTAGGCTGCGTTCACATAGAAGTGTATGATATTCACTAAATGCTCACGGGGGAGGCACTCATATTTGAAATTGACAGGGATTATCCTCATTATTTAACAAGTGCCTCCCCTTGAAGCTTATAGCGAATACCGTATACCTTATACTTGTACATGTATGTGAATGCAGCCGTAGACAGTACATTTACTGTTACATTTTTTTATGTCGTGCTCTGTTTTTAAAAGCTTCCCGCAGATCCAGAATATTCGTAAAATGCACAACAATATGAGTGGTGCTTTTGCAAAATGAGCGGAAAGTCGTGATCGAAGATTTTGAATAAATGGCTGCTAAAGTAAAAGTATAGTGAAAAGATCAAATTTAGTTTTTTGACATAAAACGCATTAATACATAAGTCTGAAATTATACCTTGCGTTTTGAAGGTCAATTATACAGGGAAGTGCAATTACTCATGGGTAATTGATCGCATTTTGGTATCATACACTATAGTAATCAGTAACTTTAAAATTGATTTGCGACAATCAATTTTGAGTGGGCTGCCTTGTATTTTTATTTCTAAATGAAGATTATAGAAAAACGTATGACAAACTATATTTCAATCAAAAGCTGAGATTATAGAGCATTACAGTGGAACCTCTTTAACACGAAATATGTGGGGCCACACATTTTACTTTGTGTTATCAGAACTTTGTGTTATGCATCACATTTTTAAAATAAATTCAATGCCAGGGACCTGAAAATCAGTTTTGTGTTATCAGGGCTTTTGGGTTAACAGATTTTTTTGTTAAAGAGGTTCCACTGTAAAATATGACATAAACTCAATTTTGAAAATTATGACTTTCCGCTCATTTTGCCAGAGCACCACTCATATGTAATATCTCTAGCCATCCCTATGGTGCAGCCATTGTTTTATCATTTGTTTTATTATTTTAAGTACACTATCGTTTTCAACTTACCCTATAGCACACAATAGTAACATATTAGTGATGACAGCACACCCAGGCTTCTTCTTGGTAACAGACATCCCTTTGTACATGCATTCTGGGCAATGTATTGGTATGGATTTCTCAAAGAATTTGGGTAATGGTTCGAGTCTTTCGTGATTGACTACTGTTGTGCCTTTCATTCCAACCGTGACTTCACGGTTTAAGTCGCCGCCTTTGCCTCGCGTGTATATGACAACGCCAGGGTCCTTTTGTGGTTGTTCTGTGATAGGCGGAGGGATTTCTGCAGTAATAGCTGGTGATTCAAAATGAAATTATTACAATATATTCTTATGTTATATTCTTGCACTTTAGGGGTGGAAACAATATAATTTTATCATCAATTTAACAATTTAAATCAAAAATTAACTTAAAGGTGCAATTCATGATTGTGATGTGACAAATATCTCGCCTCTTTTGTAGGTAATAAAAAGAAGAGTAGAATATTTATGTAAGGTGAAAATTTAACATGATTCTGACCATTCATTTTCAAGTTACACGTTTTGAAACATTTTAAAAGTCCCTGTAGGCTACTGTGTTGCAATTTCTGTCAGGCCCCCCCCCCCCACCCCTGACATTTATTAGAAAATGACACATTTTCTCACTTATCGCAAAAATGCAAGTACATTTGAAAAAATGATTTGGGATTGTAACATACATGTATACCAGTCAAGAATTCTTACTAACCAAAAAACTCAAATTTTGACAAAAATCCTAAAATCTTTAGGTTGTAAAGTAGATCATGAATTGCCCCTTGAATTGCCACTGTGGCCCAAGTAAGCTCCATTCCACACAAAGCATCATTTCAGGTTCTGTGGCAACCTCAAGGGGCACTGAACCTTGATCAGCCCACATACGCACCATGCCCGGATCCGCTCCCTGAGTTTCGTACGGGTTTCCCCGAGACAATTAGCAGTTAGTTCCTTGTCCAAGGGAATTTCATGCCCACTTTATTTTTTAGCACCAGTGGGGTTCAAACTCAGGACCTTCCACAGCACCTTACCGATTGAGCTAATTTGACTGCATATGCAGTAACTCCAATTTTATATGGTATTTAATTCAACTTCATTGCTGAAATATCAAAAGCTTCATGTAAATGTAGTCCATTTTTCATGTTGCAAGACATTTTAACTTTGCAGTTAATGTTTCTGGATGTTGATATTTTGAAATTGAATGAATACATGTAGCAGTCTGTTCACTTGCAAGCAGTGGACTTACCAATGAAATCATTAAATGTCCTACAAATCATGAAATTGGAATGCAACTAATGTGCATTAAAGTAAGCAAATCACCGCGCAGTATGGAAATGCGATGTCACATGGACGTGGTATTGAGCTGCCAAGCAACATGCATAAACGACAAGAGGTTATACAAATCGAGACAACCTGTCAACACTTGAGAAAAGTTACTCCTTAGTACAACATTAAGAAAAAAAATTGGCTGATTTCAAGCCTGGCATGCAGGCAGGAGGTTGATGTGTGCTTAATGCTTAGAACCTCATAATGTTGGATAATGTTGGTTTTTTTTTTAAATTTACTTTTAAAGTTTAAGTCTAAAATTTGGAAATCTGTAACCGATAAGTTAGGGTAAATTTAAGGCTGCCCCTTTGCAAGTGAATGGCTCATGCGAGTCATAAGTGGGAAGTGATGGCCCACATGTCTTTGTAATATTTGTCCTGAAGAAGTCGGAGCTACTCCTATTACTCCTGCTACTACGAAAGCTTGACAGTTCAAAACTTGTCCGACAGCAAACCTGTTAAAATCTATCAAAAGTTAGGATAAGTTTTGAATTGCTGTAATATAAAACCAAGAGCAGATATTTAAATTTTTTTTTCATAAATCATGTAAAATTACATGACATATAGACAACAACTGCATAGCTTATCACCTATCTCAGGCAACAAACTTATTGAACACCTCTGGTATATTCTTTTACCAACTAAGACACCATTTTATCGTGTACGTACTTCATTCAAAGTTTGGAAAAAAGCATACTTTAGGTCCCATCAAAAACGTAACCCTAACCCTATTCCTAAATTGTGGGACCTATTGTATATTTGGTATCAAATTAGCATACTAGAGGTAATACCCAGTGCCGTACGAAGCGGGGGGGGCAGGGGGGGCACTCGCCCCCCCCTGGCTCGAAAAATCGGGACGCTGGCGGGACAAAAATTTAAATATCGGGACGATAGTTTACTACTTTTACTGTCCCGATATTACTGTCCCGCAAATTTTTAGTCAAAATAAGCCAATTTTAGCACAAATATCCAGGTTTTATATCGATTTTTGGCTGAAAATAGCAAAATTTTCGCGCGCTTCGCGCGCATTACAAACAAATTGACGGTATATACATCGGGACGAAACATGAATTTCGGGACGGTAAATGTGTTTGCCCCCCTTGGCTTACATACCTTCGTACGGCCCTGGTAATACCCCACCCCAGCCTCCTCGCCACCACCACCCTTGAACAGGTGGAGACCCATGAAAGGTTTCTTAATACTTACAAGGTAACGGCACATAGCCCGGGAGGTCTCGAGGGGATTCTTTAGGCATTCGTGGTGGTGGTTCATCATTAGGGTCCGTTTCATACAGCAAGTGTGCCCCTGAGTGTGACGTTGGCTTCTGTTGTTTCTCGTTTGGATTGGTTTCATACAGCAAATATGCCCCTGACTGTTGTTGTTTCTCGTTAGGATCTGTTTCATACAATGAGTATGCCCCAGACTTCTGTTGTTTCTCACTTGGGTTGGTTTCATACAGCGAATATGCCCCAGACTGTTGTGGTTTCTGGTTTGGATCGGATTCATACATCAGATTTGCCCCTGACTGTTGTGGTTTCTGGTTTGGATCGGATTCATACATCAAGTTTGCCCCTGACTGTTGTGGTTTCTGGTTTGGATCAGATTCATACATCAAGTTTGCCCCAGACTGTTGTGGTTTTTGGTTTGGATCAGATTCATACATCAGATTTGCCCCAGACTGTTGTGGTTTCTGGTTTGGATCAGATTCATACATCAAGTTTGCCCCGGACTGTTGTGGTTTCGGGTTTGGATCGGATTCATACATAAAGTGTGCCATGTTCTGATAATGTTAAAAAGAGAAAGGATGAGTTTTGGTGGGATCTTGTGTGACCATCCAGTGCAATAGCCCATCACGTGGTTAGTAAAACCATTCAGTAAATTCAATAGTGTAGCACTGGTTTGGTCACATTATGACCTTAAAAACACATGGCTTTGAACTGGCTCTTGAATTACAGTAGAAACTCATTATAAAGAAATCTGATATAAGAAAAGCCCTGTTATAAAGTAGTAATTTTCCTGTACCATTTTACTAATTTCTCTTGTTTTTTATTGTTTTAAAAACCCTGATATAATGAAATTTTGGATATAAAGAAGTAATTGTCTGTCCCCAGCAACTTCGTTATAATGATTTTCTACTGTATTTTATTCACCCAACCCATCAACAGAACTCAATTTACCTTAAGTAATTTTTAAAATAGCCACAGCCCCAACAAATGATTTACAGTACATTGTATCTTAGGTAGTTGTAATAATAGGCCTAAACCAACAAATGATTTATCCTACCTAGTTTTCATAATAGGCCTATCCCGATAAAATGATTTATCCCAGGTAGTTGTCAGAATAGGCCTGTCCTAACAAGTGATTTAGGTAGTTTTCATAGACCTAGCCCAATTAATGATCAGTATTTCTCATAATAGGCCTCACCCTATGATGTATCCTAGGTGGTTTTCACAATATGCCTAGCCCAGCAAATGATTAGGCCTAGGTAGTTTCACAATGGGCCTACCCGAACAAATGATTTATCTTAGGTAGATTTCATAATGAGCCTAGCCCATCAAATGATTTATCCTAGGTAGTTTTCATAATGAGCTTAGCCCAACAAATGATTTATCCTAGGTATTTTTCATAATAGGCCTAGCCCAAACAACAAATAATTTATCCGATACATGTAGGTAGCGTTTATTATAGGCCTAGCCCAATAAATGATTTATGCTAGGTAGTTTTCATAGTAGGTCTAGCCCAACAAATGATTTATCCTACAATGCAGGTAGTTGTCATAATAGGCCTTGCCCAATAATTATTTCTCTTGGTAGTTTTCATAATGAAAGTTTTTTTATAATAGCCCATAACAAATGATTTACAGTATCCTAATTAGTTTTCATAATAAGCCAAGCCCAACAAATCAAATGATTTATCCTGGTAGTTTCCAAACAAATGGTTTTCTTAGAGAGTTTTCAAAATAGGCCTAGCTAACAAATGATTTACAGAATCTTCTAGTTTAAATAATGGGCCTAGTCTAACAAATGATTTATCCGAACTAGTTTTTATAATAGGCCTAGTTTAACAAATGATTTATCCAAGGTAGTTTTCATGATATTCCTAGGCAGATGAAATTATTTATCCTAGGTAGTTGTCATAAAAGGCCTGTCCTAACAAGTGATTTAGGTATTTTCATAATAGACCTAACACAATAAATGATCTGTATTCTCATAATAGGCCTCACCCAACAGATGATGTATCCTAGGTAGTTTTCACAATATGCCTAGCCCAGCAAATGATTAGGCCAAGGTAGTTTCACAATGGGCCAACCCGAACAAATGGTTTATCTTAGGTAGATTTCATAATGACCCTAGCTCATCAAATGATTTATCCTAGGTTGATTTTGTAATGAGCCTAGTCCAACAAATGATTTATCCTAATTAGTTTTCATAATAAGCCAATCACTACAAATCAAATGATTGATCCAACATAGTTTTCATAATAGGCGTAGCCCAACAAATGATTTATCCTAGGTAGTTTTCAAATAGGCCTAGCCCAACAAATGATTTATCCTAGGTAGTTTTCAAATAGGTGATTTATCTTAGGTAGTTTTCAAATAGGTCTAGCCCAACAAATGATTTATCCTAGGTAGTTTTCAAATAGGCCTAGCCCAACAAATGATTTATCCTAGGTAGTTTTCAAATAGGACTAGCCAAACAAATGATTTATCTTAGGTAGTTTTCAAATAGGTCTAGCCCAACAAATGATTTATCCTAGGTAGTTTTCAAATAGGCCTAGCCCAACAAATAATTTATCCTAGGTAGTTTTCAAATAGGACTAGCCAAACAAATGTTTAATCCTAGGTAGTTTTCAAATAGGACTAGCCAAACAAATGATTTCTCTTAGGTAGTTTTCAAATAGGACTAGCCAAACAAATGATTTATCTTAGGTAGTTTTCAAATAGGCCTAGCCCAACAAATGATTTATCCTAGGTAGTTTTCATAATAGGCCTAGAACAACATGGTTTATCTTAGGTAGGTTTCAAAATAGACATAGCCTAACAAATGATTTACAATGTCCTAATTAGTTTTCATAACAAACTACATGTAACAACAAATCAAATGATTGATTATACAGTTTTCATAATATTCCTAGCCCAACAAATGTTTATCTAAGATTATAATAGCCCATAACAAATGATTTACAGTATCCTACTTTGTGTTCATAATTAGCCAAGCCCAACAAATCAAATGATTTTCATAATTATAGGCCTAGCCTAACAAATGATTGAGCCTAGGTAGTGTTCAAATAGGCCTGCATAACGTATGATTTATCTTGTAGTTTTCAAAATAGCCTTAGCCCAAGAAATGATCATAGCAGAGTACCTTTATTATAGGTATTTTTAATAATGGGTCTAGTCCATCCTAAGTAGTCTCTATAATATTTCTAGCTGAACAAATTATTTATCCTGATAGGCCTAGCTCTATAAAATAATGATTTATCTTGCTGAGTAGGTTTCATAATGAGCCCAGCTCCACAAATGATTTATCCTAGCTCCTATAGTTGCCATATTAGGCTAGCCCAATAAATGAGTTATCTTGGGTAGGTTTCATAATGAACTTGGCCCAACGAATGATTTATCTTATGTAGTTTTAACAATAGGACTAGGCCATCAAATGGTATATCTTAGGTAGTTTTCAAAATAGACCTAGCTCAACAAAATTAATGATTTACAGTAGGCCTTTAGGTAGTTTTAATGAGTGAAAAAAACCCTATTTTTTACTGTTTGATTTCATCAGAGAGGTGCCAAGCTCTGATTTCATATTTTCGACATACTGCTTTTCTATATTTATGTAATTCACTCTGTACATTACCATTAGGTAATTAGCACCACTGGTAGAGCGAAGTAATTCCATTTTAAGAGATGTAATTATAAGAGATGTAATTATGCTAATGAATGCTTTAATAAATTATACCAAATATGGAGCAAATAAAACCACTAAAATTCTCAACTTGGATAAGGTATGCTTGCCTTCACTCATTTCTACAGGTGGAGATACATGTACGACCAAAATATATTCTATCAATAAGAAATCGATTGATTGGTCTGGCCGTATGTTTGCTCTCGTATTATGCATTGAGGTCGATGTGTCTCACAATATTGGCAACCGTGCAATAGCGTCCCGTTACTATGGGCCTATGTATACATAATAATTATGGAGTCTATAGCTTTATTGCTGTTTTATAAATATATAAATGCCATTTTAATAATAATTTTGGATGATGTGGTTTTACTAAGTTAGTTTCAGCCTTTGTGGGTCAGAGGGCCTGTTTGTAAATACCGTCTACAAACCCTGGTAGGCCGCGTGACCAAGTTCAACCCTCATTACAAATTATAGGCCTATATTTTTCCAACCCAAAGGTAAACCACTAAAAAGATGTAGACCTATCTGAATAATATTTGTAGTAAACTGATTATTAAAATATGTCTTTTTCAAGAGGCACAAAAACATTAGAACTATTTACTTACGATTTTAGAACCTCTGCTTACTAATCGATGTCTTCGGAGTTGTTTCAAGCTGAGATAAGTAGTACAAGTAGATGATTTTCGTCTATATCAAGCTATAACATGACATGATAGATGTAAGGTTGATTATAACCTAGATGTATTCATATTCCTGTATATTAGTTTCTTATATTCTCCCATGTGAGGAAACAAGCAAAAACACGGTGATGGAAGGATGTCACAAACTCTCCTGGATACGTCCAAAACACCTGCTCCGAGCTTCCTGACAAGTCGTATCTATTTACATGAGCACAGAGGGCGCTTTCATTCAGTTCTGAATCTGGAACCCTTGGCATCTTCTTCTTCTTTGTAGGTTTGCTCCAACTGGCTAATAAGCTTGACCCCAGGATCTTATTTTGAATGATTTTTTATCTGGATTTACTAATAATATAAGAGCTTATAAACCATCCGGATGATGAAGTCACCATGGTCACATCAGATACACATTTTACCTGCCGATTTATGTTAGTCTGATGCTATATTATCATAATTGCAAAACAAATTGCAACACTCAATTTGTTTCAACGTAGTGGAGTGCAATTAAGTTAATTTGTTGTTCTGAGTAGAGTAGGCCTACTTCCAAAATTATATAAGGCTATGTTTGCTAAGTGTAAATGTATTAAAATACTTTGTCAAAGAGCTTCTAAGATCGCGGCAAAAATGAGAATCAGAAGACGTTCACTTCTTATGCCTGTCCTAATTGCACTTTATCATAAAAGCAAAAATATCTCATGTTTTACTTGGATAGAGTAAAAACAATTCGAGTTTTAATCATTTAAAAGATAATACTTTCCATATACATTGTCAGTTTGCTGTTTACGATCAGTGACTAATACATGGAATTGAAGTAAAAAGTAAAGCACTAACTTCAATCGCTTGACAATAATGTCACTTTAATAGGATATCATTTGAGCATGATTAGTGTTATGATATACTTGGGGATTCAGTCTTCGTTCATTAGGGTATAGTCACTGATCAGCTGGTCATAAAATTTTGAAATCACCGAGAGAAACTTAATTTTAGCCATGCATGCTTCACGATTCGAGATGCAAATAAGTCAGTATTTGTTTTATATACCGAATATATATGTAACCCACTCGCATACCACTAAGGATATGGAGGGGCGGGTTCAATGATTTTTACCTCGGGGGTAACTTAAGGTTTAATAAAGTAAAGAATCAAAAAGAACAACATAACACATTTTCTTGGGTATGTGC
>JXSR01S045484.1:0-12103 GCA_000969725.1 Ophiothrix spiculata
AAACAATGGACAAAAGTTTCCCACAAGAAATATAAAACAGCATTTATATCACAAAAATGGTCAGATTTTCAAATTGTCCCAAGTTTATGGAATAAGCCATATATATTTTTTTTTTTGAAATCTCCGGTCATTTCATTATGCTGTAAACAACTTTTTCTTTAAATTTAGTTGGATTTGAGCTGGACCATCTATTGTGTATTGTGTGTATTACCCTATGGTGGCATTTCATGAGGTGGGTCAAAAATATGTTACATAGTCATAATGGTCAAAAAAAAAAATTGTTTGATATGATGTTAATATTATTGATCTATTTCAATTCAAATAACCTTTTAGCCAAATATCACTTTTGTTTTGGCATAATGAGCTAATTAATGGTTGATTACTCCATAGATGGCAATGCAAACTGTAAATTTCAAACGCGTTTTTCTCAAAATTGCCTGTTTTTACTAAAGCAAGTCATAAATTGGAATGATTAATGGTAAACAGTTCATTTTTTCAGGATATGTTCTAAACACTGTAATAATTACTTTGATGCATTAAACTTGAAACAGACCCCTCAGGGTCTTGGTGTTGATGACCTTCAATTAATTAGAGGGGGCTATACAAGGGGAGAAAAGGGTGATGTTTCAAATCATTCTGCCCTAATTCTTATTTGATGCAGCTTGATCCCCTGAACATTTTGACACCAAATTTGTCTAAATCGGACAAAAAATGAGAAGGTACTGCCCAAAAAACTGATCGAGAGGGAAGTGGGTCTGAGGAAGGTCTAAAAATGATTAATTTGCCAATTACTGTAATTATATACCAAATTTTACCCATGTTGGTGACTATCTGTATGTATTTGAGGTCACAGAATCCATTTGTGAATGTTCCAGCAGTGTCAAACCTTCCAAAATGGCGATATTGTCTCAATTTGGGTATCTACCGCATCCGTAGGCACCGCATCCTTAGGCACCACCACCCTTGTACTGCCAAGTTCAAACCATTGTCTCTCTTAAATTATGTAACCAATGAACGCCAAATTACTGTCTCAAATAGCAGAAAGTGTAAGCTTTCAAATGAAACATTATCCGCCCCCCCCTCCGGATTTTTTTTAATACCTCCGCCGGTTGTTATTTTTTCGCGCTGAAACTTCTTGACTTTTTTCCTTAAGCCTTGCGCTTCATTTAAGACCATTTTTGTGAAAATCGGACCTAGGGTTAGTATGTGGCGTTCCGTAATGGCACGCTGGGTCAACCGAAAAACTGACCAAAAACTGATTTTCAATGCAAATTACATACAAATCGTGTTTTTTGTAATTATGATACACTTCCACTATGTTTTATTGTGTTTATTTGATTTATTTAGAGTAAGAACACCCCTAAGTATACTTTGACACACATTATTGATAAAAATTGCAACTTTTGCTCGAAAAATTGCGAAAAACCACGATTTTGGCGATTTTTGCGTTTTTGGCTAAGGAATAGTGAATTTACATCAAATTAAGTCCGAGAACCCACGAAAAAATGTAACAACACCACCTTTTTAGCATACCCACCAAATGACATGCCATCCTATGTGAGAAATGAAAATTGAGATCGAAATTTCAAACGGTTGGTGTAAAATAATGGTAACAATTTTGATATCAAATTTCGGGTCAATATTTAGCTGGTATTCCATATTTTTCATATATGTCAATATTGCTGGACTTTGCGGGCTCTTACTTGGATTTATAGGGGTCAGACTGACTGTCCACTTATCTTTTGCGAGGTGTTAATATATGTATAAAATCACCTGTAGCACTTATTAGGACCAAAGTTGGTACATAGATCCTCCATGGCTTGAGGAGGTGCCTTTAAACCCAAGAAAATTACACGATTATTAAGGTTTTCAGGGACACCCTGTATGCCCATGACATTGGGAGGTATCTAATTTTCCGGGACTTTGATATACAGCCATATTTAATTAATTGATTTTGACCCCTGTGGTCCAAGGCCTTGGGGCTCCTGGCCCTAAGGTTACCAAAAGATACCTCCCAATGTCATGGGCATACAGGGTGTCCCTGAAAAACCTTAATAATCGTGTAATTTTCTTGGGTTTAACGGATAGTCAGAAAGAAAATAAAGCCCATGAATTTGACTTTCAGATACCGTTTGTTTCATTTCAATCGGTAGTGTAAAACAAAAGTTATGTTATGTGTCAAATATTGGGTCCTTTTCCCCGATTGACTCACCGCATCTGGTGGGGCACGTGCCTCACCCCTTTGGCACGCCACTGAATAAGATCGTTCACCTTGAGCACCATCAGGTCTGAAACATTTTGTTTTAGGGATTGTTGCCAATGCAAATACGGCCTTTTGGGGCCATTTAAATGTTCTTTTAACTTTTAATATGCATAACAAGTCTGATGACGTGAAGTTTAGGCCATTTAAAGTTTTTATGGATACCCTCGTAATTGATGTTCTCCGACGTGTCACAAAACAAGAGCCTATACTCTTGCTGTTCTTTCAAAGATATTATCCACCTAAATGATAAGTTGTAACCCCATTTGAAATAAGTTTGCTTAATAGCCAAACTTTATAGGTTATCCTGACATCACGACTTGTATGTGTTTTCTTTTGCTTACTATGTTTGCATTGTAATCGTTTTGACGAATAAACATAAAATGAAATGTACGTTGGCCTAAAACTAAAAGCGATGTAGAGGTAAGCTGTTTTTGCCTAAAATGCCTGATAAGGCACGGTTCCCAATTCATGATGGAATATATTCTGACATACGAAAGGTCTTGACGCAAGAGCCATGACGAAATGTATTTTGAGTCATGCCACAAAAATGTTAGGAAAACGCATAACTACCTTCTTTGAAGGAATCTTTATAATGATAGAGGCCCTGACGAAATTTTTCTGCATCATCAAATACACTATACTACATCTATCTTTGAATCATGACTCAATATTTTTCTGCATCATGATGCAAGACAATTGCGTAAAGCCCTTTCGTATGACTCAAAAGCTTTCGTCATGAATTGGGAACCATGCCTAAGCAAGAGTTGAAGAAAACAAAGAAGAAAGTATTACTTGATTAATTTTTACTATAAGAAAACTACTAAATATAGCGACAAAGATTGTTCCAAGTAGGCCTATTGCTTTAAGTTCCATTTTTAGGGGAATTGTTGTTTGACCTCAACTTCAACTAGGCCTATGACCTTATCTGAGTCATCTGACTTGTTGATGTGTGCGAAAGGGTAGCGAAAGTGTTTATGATTCATTAAGGAATATATATTTACGAATGTGTTGAATTTAGCCGAGTTAGACTGCTAAACTTATTATTATTACATTACTTTTCTACCGTATACATTTTGATCCAGTTTCTACAATGTTGTGTACGTCAATTCTCAACTATAGTGTTTTTAAATACATTTTCCACTTCCTTGTTTGTCGCTATCATGGACTATAGCTTCATCATAATTTCACGAGTTGTAAACGGAATAATCTTGTAAACACATGATATCATGTAGTTGATACATTTTTCAAATCACAAAGTTCCTGTGGAAAATTCACGGTCAGCTGTATGGAAAAAGCTACATATAAAACCATAGCCCAATTTTAATTATTCAATTTGTAACGAGGGCTTATTATGATCACGCAATACAACATCTGACTCTTAAACTAGATCGATTCTTGGATTTTAAAGCGTGCAGTGAATTGTTTTCAAATGGACATTTCCTATTTTCCCAATCATGGCTGCCTCTAATTTATCTTCGCACATTGGTGAAGAATTCAAAGATCAGTTTCTAACGTGTCAAATTTGCTACGAATCTTATGACGATAGAGAACGCGTGCCTAAATGTCTTCCCTGTCTTCATACATTCTGTTTGTCTTGTCTTAAAAGTCACGCTGGGAAGAGACTGAAGTTTGATTGTCCACAGTGTCGTAGTACAGTCACTCTTCCAGACGGGAGTGTCCATTTATTGCCAAACAATTTTCTGGTCAAAAATTTGAAAGAGTATCAGGATTTTATAAACCACGCGGTGGTTTGCGGTGAGTGCGATGACGGATATAATGCAGTGAAATTTTGCCATGATTGTAGATTTTTTTTATGCCAAGGATGTGTTGATATGCATCTAAATCAACGCTCACGTCGACACCATAAACTTACTACGGTGCAAGAATTACAGCAGCAAAATTATAGACCCAGAAGTGAAGAGTTTTGTAAAAAGCATCAGGCACAAGCATTGGCGCTGTATTGCAAGAACATTGATTGTAAAGAACCCATATGTGCTTTGTGCGGACTCGTCGACCACCGAGGGCATGAACTCATTGACGTAACAGAAGCTGTTAATGATGTCATTGTCGAAATAAAAGAATTGTCAAAGACTGCTACCTCTAAAGTTGAAGAGTTTGTTCAAAAGAAAGGACTGATCGAAGCTGATGTCAAAAAACTGTGCGATAGCTCAAAAAGAAAAATCCAAGAAATAAGTGACCTTGAATTAAAATTGATGAGTTTGATAAAATCAAAATGTGACCAAGCTACGTTGTGTGTCATAAAGTTATCTGAGACAGAAATCGAGAAATTGGAATCCAAAAGTAATTCGATAGATAGTATGATAAATCAGATGACCGATGCTTGCGAGTTTGCAAACGAAGCCTGTAATATGAATCAACCAGTAGAACTTCTCACTTCACAACATCAAATCAAAGACAGATTACGGGATCTAGAAAATACAGAAATTAGTGCAACGTCTGAAACAAAAGAAATGGTTTTCACTGATAATCATCATGTCGCTGTGACTAAAATCCAAGAATCTGTGAAAATGTTGTGTTGCGTCTGTTGGAAATGTGACGATAGAGCAAGCTCTTTAAAACAAAAAGTCTCAAACACGGGAGTACACCCTAACAGAAAGAAATCATCGAAACCAAAACAACAAATTGACCCACAGCGTTGTACTGTGCAGTTTAAATTGAGAGCAGATAAATGGGTTGCAACAATTTAGAATGTTGATATAAATGGACAATTGATGAAGACTGGTGGTGACGAGGTGAAAGTTACACTCAATAAGAATACTCCTTCTTGGGGCGCTGCATACAAACTACATGGTCTAGGCCAACAACTTGAGAGTTTATTTGGAGTCACAGTGACTGATAACCATGATGGCACCTATTCCTTTAGTTTTAAATTATTAGCGCATATTGATGGTACACTTTCTGTAACTATTAATGACATACATGTGCGTGGTAGTCCGTTCGTAATTCAGTTTGGGAACATTATATCTAAAGTTAAACATATGCTAAAGTATCCTGATTTCAATCTGCAAGGCAGTACAAAGTTAATGTCATGAATAACATGAGCTGAAATTGAGCAGATTGGGATACATGCAAGCTATCAAACTATAAGGGCCGAATTATACTCGGCCTCTATACAAGTTTGTTTTGCTACTAAACATTTGGCCGTGACGTAACCAAATAAGTATGATAGAATTAAGAGTATAGATATACATTTGACTCCATACACTAGTATTTAAAAGTATCTCAAATTGGCAAAAGTGTCTCAAATTGGAAATCATCTCATAATGTATCTCATTTTGTTCAAAAAACAATAAGCAAAATGAGATACGTTATGAGATGATTTTCAATTTGATACACTTTTGCCAATTTGAGATACTTTTGAATTCTAGTGATATAAATGTCAATTGATTAAAGGTTAATAGATGCGCATTACATGTCGCGATTGAAATGAGATGCGTCCAATTGATTGGACAGTGATCAAATTTAACCAGAGGTGCATTGATTTCGTTTCATTTTACGAGCATAGTGAAATTGATTACGTAATTCATACACGAATAATTATTTATGATGTGTGACCATCCACTTCAAACCTCTAGTAAAATTGACCACTGATCAAATGTCACTTGATTCAGATGATGGTGGCCGTGGCAACTATTGCATGGTTGCCGTTCCGATCGTAAACTATACCCGGTTGCGTCATGCCCTATATCGCCTTTAGTAAGCCATTGGAAACATCGTGGAAAATACAACTTCCGGGATCGCGCGAGATGGCCGCTAAATGTATATACCTAATCGGTAAAAAAAAAATGATAAAATCTATAAAAAGTGGGGTTCACGCGTGAACCCCAGCGGATTTAGAGTAATACAATTATGTTTAATTTTGTGACATTACTTTTATAATTTATTTAATCAATATAAAAATATATAACATATCCAAATCTAGGTTTAATATTATTGGCGAATATTGATAATATGTCATGATTTAGTAGAAAATGTATATTTGTCATCCTATTGTCAAAACTTGGTCACCATGATCGTTTTATAAAATACAGAAAAGGGTACCATAGTGTGAAAAGGGAGTATTTTAGATTTCTGATCATGGTTGTCAATTTTTGTATAGACTCAGGAGGCTTCATTTTCGTATGTATAATGTATAAAGGAATTCCATATTATAACATGATTGAACACAAATAAACCATGTATTTTTTTGTAATTTTTAAAATCTAGTGGTGATAACTTTGTTTGCTTCTCAGTATAGTCTGTTCAAGGTTCTTTCTTTGACTTTAGTTTGAGATACAGACATGCCAATTCGAACATTCTGCCTATTCATTTTTAAGGATATAGGAGCAAGGAAAACTTCTCTCCTCTACCCCCTTAAACCATATCATAGAAGAAAAATATTTAGCTTTCCTTGTTAAAAGGGCTAAAGCAAGTTAATACCTAATTACTGACTCACTTATGGGTTATATTCCCTAATGTTGATGGATCTACACATGCTGTGTCCATCATAGCTTCTTCACATCTGTTGCCTCCAGTCCTGTACTATAGCCTGAGTACATCTATGTAGGCGAGAGGTGGTCTGCCCATCTTGTTCTTCCTATGTTTACGGCTAAGAGTGTGACCCTTCTGACAACTCCCCCAGAACCTTACAGTCAGGAGATTAATTACTCTTTTACAAAAAGATGTAATTAAACAGATCACTTAGATAATCTTAGATTATAGGTGGAAATTTCAGGAAACTCGGATTTTGAGGGACGTAAATTAGGGTAAATTCCCTGTACAATCATATAATACAAGAAATTAACTGTTCTGTAAAATTGTCCCTTATTTCTATGAAATTCCCTGGAAAATGTGCTGCCGGAAAAGAGGTGTCTATCGGCAGGAGCATGACACATGTCAAAAATGTATGTGAGTTCCCCCACTGGTACAATCCCCTGAAGGAGAATTAAAAAGATAAAACTATGTCTATAATTACCTTTATTTTTTTTCGACCCTGTATATCCTTGAATTCTGATGATAATTTTCATTATAGTCAGATTAGTCGAAAGTCAAATTGTATTTACTTTCAGAATATATGTGATGGCTCACCCCAAAAGGGAAACTTTGCAGATTATATCAATTTAGATTTTATAATTTCATCTGTTACAGCATTTTCTAAGCTTTTAAATGACACCTTACTTGTTGATATTGATCAAGGCGATCAAATTTTACAACAGAAAATCTGCTGGAAATTCTTATTATTTTTGTTATTTTTTGCTACCTATTTTTATCAGTTTCTCGAAAAGTGTTCTATTGCAAAGTCCCCCTTTTCGGGGTAAGTCATCACACAATTATATGCTTTAAATGTTTAGTATTTTGGATTTTCTATGTATTCAAAACATCTTTCAAGAATTTTTGAGAAACAGTGTAAAAGTGAAACTGGCTGGTAGTTAGAGAATATATCAGGTTGGAATAACTTTTGCTATTTCTGTTAGTTCTGGAACAATACCTGTTGACAGGGAAAAGTTGAATATACTTGATAATGGTTCTACAATTTCGGAACCCGCATTTTTTATTATATGTTGCCAATATTGTCATGACCAGCACTTTTATTTACTTTAAATTCGTCAATAATCTTCAGTATATCTAATTCAACGATCGGTTTCATATACATGCAGGTAGGTATTATGTCGTGGAGGTATTCATAGTATTTTTTATCACTATTGTTAATGTTTGCAGTAAGTTTGGACCCCGCCTTCACAAAAAAGTCTTTAAAATAATTTGTTATTTTTTTGAGAGTCAGTTATGATATTGCCAGCTTCATCTTTAAATTTGCCTTGTGTAAACTGTTTTCTACCTTTACCAATTATAGAGTTTATTCCTCTCCATGTTTTTCTTATAATATTTTTAGACTTTTCATATTTCGTGAACATGGTGAAATACTATAGTACATTCTCTTGGACTTACTTATGAGCATAATAAATTTATTCTTATTATAGTTCTTTTGAATATGGATTATTGACATAATGCTTAAACTGTTTGTTTTTCTTATTTTCACTTAAAATAATCCTTAGGCGATCAATAATGAGATTGACTCTTTTTCCTATTTAACTTATATTTTTCGAGTGGGATAAATTCATCGTGCAAGTCATAGCCCGGAGTCATAGTTCACATCTGTGTTGTTAAGAACATTGAACCATTTAACATCTGCTAATTTTTGTTTTCTTTTAAATGTCTTTTTCATATTTTATTTTGTACAAATTTTAAAGTATAGACCTCTGGAAAGGCAGCCATTACTGACAGTTTCATAGGATACCCTCGCTTACGCTCATTGGGTACCTCATTCATCAGATGGGATAGAGTTTGCAACGCTGTCGACAATCCAGGCTAAATATACGTATGTATATTCAGTGATGTTGTCAAAAACGTGACAAACCTGGCCATTCCGTGAAGTCAACATTCCTGAAATAGTCGAAAGTGCTCAACCAGTGGGTTAGAACGACATGGGAGCGTTATTTAACAGCATTATTTCAGGTGACTATCTTTGGAAATAAAAGTACAAAAGCCCATTACAGGATGCTTAGAAACAAATGTCAAAGTATAGACCTCTGGAAAGGCAGCCATTACTGACAGTTTCCTAGGATAGCCTCGCTTACGCTCATTGGGTACCTCATTCATCAGATGGGATAGAGTTTGCAACACTTTCGACAATCCAGGCTACATATACGTATGTATATTCAGTGATGTTGTCAAAAACGTAGCAAACCCGGCCATTCCTTGAAGTCAACACTCCAGAAATAGTCGAAAGTGCTCAACCAGTAGAACCACATGCAAGCGTTATTTATTTTTTTATTTAATATTTTTATGAAAAATAAAACTGAACTGAACTTAACTGAACTAATATTCACATTACTATGGTTTCTTTTATAAATGACATGTTTATCTATTACTCTTGAATGGCAACATTGATATATTGATACTATTGATTGTTAGGATATTGGGAAAGTGGTCACTAATATCAACTACAATAATAAGAGATTGGATGATACAATCTTTATAAGTAAGAATGTTGTCAATTATTACTGGTGAGGTAGCAGTGATCCTTGTGGGTTTGTAAACTGTAGGCACGATCTAGTAAGAATAAACAAAATTGTGATAATCTAATAAGCCTTGTCAATGTCAACTTTTAACAAATTAATATTAAAATCGCCCATTACATAAAACGTTATTATTTTCGGGATTTTACTTTGTGCAAATAGGATCGATGTCAGTCACAAAGTTGTCAATCGGTATGTGAGATCATAACAACGCCAACAACAATATTCTTACGGTTACAATCAATTTCTATAAAACATGATTCGAAACTTGCATTAGCTTGACACAAATAAGATCATAAATTTTACTTCAATTTGCCAGAGATAATTATACAATTATCATGCCGACTGATTTATGAAATGGATCAGCATGATAAACATATGGTGACCTCAATTTCTTGATATGACTTTTGATATTATTGTAGCTACTAACTAGGGCCTATATTTGTTTTAATACATGTTTGAATGTACTAAGATATTACCATGATTAAGAACTAGATTGGTTACTTGGGTCTTCTTGTGTTTTCATTCACAGACACTCATTGCATTAGGGCAAACAAGTGAGTGTCAAAATGCCCGGGATCAAATGGAAGGAATAGAGTCAAACATCTAGTGTTCAGAGTTCAAAGATTCCGATTGTAGATCCATATCTTTACGTTATTGCTCTTGTATTTTTGTCATATTGCCGTCGTTTATCGTGTCGATATTTCGACCTTTGTCTGTTTGCGGAAACGCCTACGTATTGAATTATACAATGATGATTTTTTATTCAATTTATTGCACGATATTGGTATCATAAGCCGTAATTAATAGCATCGTGAAAAAAATAACAAGTGATTTTGTTTACGGTTATTTTGGATGATAATAGAGGCTGCAACGTAGGTGCCTTTACAGGTATTACCGCTACTACAAGTAAGACATTAGAGTGGTAGTTACCTTGTTTCAAAAGTCATGGCTGTCTGCTCTTCGTCACCGATAGGTGAAGAATTCAAAGAAGAATTTCTAACTTGTCAAATTTGCTACGAATCTTATGACGTTGGAGAACGCGTGGCTAAATGTCTTCCCTGTCTTCATACATTCTGTCTGTCTTGTCTCAAAGGACATGCTGCAAAAAGGCAGAAGTTTAACTGCCCGAAATGCCGTGTCGCAGTTACTGTACCTGATGGGAATGTCGAATGCCTACCAAATAATTTCGTGGTTGAAAATTTGAAACAGTACCAAGATTATATAAATCACGCAGTGGTATGCGGTGAGTGTGATGATGGAAACAATGCAGTGAAATTTTGTCATGATTGTAAGTTATTTCTATGCCAGTTATGTGTTGATATTCATCTAAAACAACGTTCCAGACGGCACCATAAACTTGCTACGATGCAAGAATTACAGCAGCAGAATTATCGACCCCGAAATGAACAGGTTTGTCAAAAGCACCCAGGACAAGTATTAGCCGTATATTGCAAGAACAGTGATTGTAAAATACCTTTATGTGCTGTGTGTGGACTTGTTGATCACCGAGGACATGAACTCGTTGATGTAACAAAAGCTGTAGATGAGGTCGTTGCAGAAATTAAAGAGATCTCATCAAAAGCTGCTTATAAAGCTCAAGAGTTTGCAAAAAGGAAAACTTTGGTTGAAGCTGACCGCGCTAAACTCTGCGACAGTTCGAAGAGAAACATTCAAGAAATAAATGACCTTGAATTGAAATTGATCAATTTGATAAAATCAAGATGTCGCCAAGCTGTAGCAAGTCTCAACCAATTATCTGAGGCAGAAATCGGGAAATTGGATACCAAAGTTAATTCGATAGACAGTGTGATAAATCAGATGACCGATGCTTGTGAGTTTGCAAACGAAGCCTGTAATATGAATCAACCAGTAGAACTTCTCACTTCACAACATCAAATCAAAGACAGATTACGGGATCTAGAAAATGCGGAAATCAGCGCAACTTCGGAAACAAAAGACATGATTTTCACTGACGATCACCATGCCGCTGTGACTAAAATTCAAGAATCTGTGAAATTGTTGTGTTGTGTCTGTTGGAAATGTGAAAATGGAGCAAGCTCTTTAAAACAAAAAGTGTCAAACACGGGAGTTTTAAAGACTAAATCGGTACACCCTAACATACCTGAAGCTGCATGTAAAGAGGTACAGAAATCGTCGAAACGAAAACAACAAATTTACCCACAGCGATGTACTGTTCAGTTCAAAGTGGAAGGATACTTTTGGAAGGGAACAATTCAGACTGTTGATATAAATGGGCAATTAATGAAGACTGGTGGTGCCAAGGTAATTGTTAAAGAAACAGTTAAACAGGCATCATTTTTATATAGAACAAGTACTAGCACTATTCATGTACTTGATAATAATAATGGCACCTATAATTTTGAATGCAGTTTCTATTTTCGACAATTATCTGTAACTATAAATGGCATGCACGTTTGTCAAAGCCCATTTGACAATTTTTATACTCAATAGCTAGATAACCCTCGTCTTCCTAAGCCTTTTTCTGTAACACGTCTTCCTGAGGGTTGGGGGGTGCACCACCCCCTGTGATTTTGAGCTTGGGACCCCCAAAGTTATATTGTTTGATGTAGAGGGTATGTCTCCTCTTCCTATTGATATCAAGATCTTGAAAATCGATCGGGGCGTTACGTAATTATAACGTCACAAAGTATTTCCGTACCGAAAAAAATCGACTTGTCCTCTGACTTAGGAAGACGAGGGTTAACCCTTGTCTTACCAACGTATTTTTTGTAACGTTTGT
>JXSR01S045497.1:8863-24271 GCA_000969725.1 Ophiothrix spiculata
TGTAGGTAAGCTTGATGATATACAAAAACGCTTCAAAAAATGAATGTTTTTAACTCTTCTCTTTGAAATTTTTGGGTGGGTGTTTAATAGAGCATGGGCGATTAATATGAACAATACTGTATATATTGATTATTTGGATGGGTCTGGACTTAAACACCCCTCTTAACCTGTTTTGTTTTTTACCCAATATTAATACCATGGACTTTATTGTAGTATATGTAGTGAATTTTATATGCTATCATTTACCTTGTGGGTCTGTTCCTTTTGTTTCCACTAAAAAAGGTCTGGTGTTCGTGTTCAATATAAAAGATTTGACAGGTAGTTATATTGTAGTCACATTTTGGCTTAATTTTGTAAACTAAGGCATGTTTGGGCAATAGTAGAAGTTTGTTTTTACAATGTTTAATATAAAAACATTTCTTGTCAATGGCAACTATTCCTCTGTCCAATCCAAGGTTCCAAGCCTGTATGTTTCACATTAAAAATATGCAAAAATTGTGCCAACCAAGGTTTGCATACCGGGTACCAATGTTGTGTTAAATGATTTGAAAACTTATGAATACATTTTATGTACGAGGGGTGTTCAATAAGTTTGTGGAGGAGATGCGCTATGCAATTGTTATGTAGATCAACTCAAATTGATAAACATTTGGAAAGTTTGAAGTGAATATCTACTTTAGTTTTTATTTAACAGGAACTTAAAACTTGCCATTTACAAGTTTATGGAAATTCATTTTTTGCCTTGAAAACTGAAGAAACAGAACACTTAACTGACATGCATTGGTCTTAAAATCTTTCTCCCAGGCACAACACCTAACAAATTCAGCAAAGAAAGGGTATCGACAAGACTTTTATTACATGATTGCTCTTTCAGTTCGCATTAAAATAATTTGCCTGCAAATTTCAACAGTGTCAGAGAGAAGATGAATATGGGAGTTTCTAGTATCACAATGATTATTTAATTGATTTTTTAATGCTTACTTTTAAACTTTAAAAACCTCTAACAGTCAAGTTTCAAATTTCTGTATTAAAAATAAGAATAAAAGCTGATATTTATTTGAAACTTTTAAAAATATTCATCAATTGAGTTGATCTACATAATATATTTTCATGATTAATAAAAACTGCATAGCTCATCTCCTTTTACCGCTTACCATGAATATATTGAACACACCTCGTATGCACCCTGGTATGCAAAAATTGCATACTACTCTTAGAACTTTCAAAAAGCATCATGATTCATCTTGTTTCTTCAGGAAGACTGATACTTTTGATCAGATTTTTTTATCATGGCACAGGATTTGCACACCTGTAAGTCAAAGTCAACAGCTGTTACCCAGCCATAATAATTCTGGTCAATACAAATAAAATGTTCATTTCTTGCCGTTTTCACATGGAAGCTGAAATTGAGTGTCAATTTTACCACTCTCAGAGATCTTCGCAATAGGAACAATCTCCGACTAATTCCATTGCAATTCGCTGTGATATTATCATTTGCTGTTTCTTGTAATTTGCATAAAACACAGGATCATGACTCTGTCCTTTGGTGAGCAGATGTTCTGATTGGTGCATCCAGCAATCTAGCCTTTATTATTACTCAATATCTATGGTCCAAACATGCCTCATTTACCATAAAAGGTTTCATAATATTTTTGTGGCAATGCATCTCCTCTTTGAATATCCAATCCCGCAAGCATGGCATATTTTATTCTACGATATGGCTGATATTTTGGCATACTTAGTGACAGCGCATCCCTGGAAAGCTCCCATCCCTGCAATCCCTGCAACAATGGCCAATATGTTTGTCTCATTATATGTGTGAATTTGTCTAACTGCATTAGCTAGAGTAGTATTTTTGTTATAGTGCAATACTATTATGCTTGGTATCCAGGGTGTGTATCAATTCCTCTTTTTTTATGGATAAGGTACTGTATGTGTCATGTGTGCATGGAATAACATGAAATGTCCGATTTAGAAAATGTGTAATTCAGAAGTTGGGTAGTTAATGGATAAGGCTTTTGCCATTTAAAAACAAATCAGGAGAAAAAGTTCTCCTTAGTTTTAGTTATTCTTACTAACTCATGATATTTGTCTATGTCATATAGCCATCATTAGTTAGATGTTGCACTTCGCAGATATATGAAATTGAATCTAGAAGATATATTAATTGCTTCTTTTACCAGTCAGCATGAGGTAGACATGGTAAACTTATTAATTGTCCAAAAATCTCGTTTTTAAAATCAGTGCCTGGTTCTTCGCTAAATAGAATGCATGTCATGTATATGCATCAAATTTATAGTACATTGAAAATGCAACAAAATATTTATTGTTTTTAGACCTATATATGATGTATTACAAGTACAAAGACTCTTGTTGTATGTTGCTTTAATGAAATACAAAGAATATGAAGGTATAGTCTGTGGAAAATTGTGTGGAAAAACTCCTGTATCAAATCATGGAGACTTCATACTCTTCTGGAAACATCAACCAAGAAAATGTATATTTCTGCAACATTCTAGCATTTTGTATTGTGTTTTTCTCAAGTTTTTTTGCATTGTGCTCATTTCATTTATTCTGTGAACATTTCCGGTATTTGTTTAAATCTAAATTCATGAATGTTTTTTTTTTATTGCAGACTCAAGTTAACATTATTATGGGGAGCAGCTTTCTTTTTTAGATATTTATTTCTTCTTCCAATTAGGTAAGTGCATGTTTATTAATCCTTCTGTAGCCGTAGTATACACATACAACATGGTATAGAGGGAAGTAGTAAAAATTACTGATTCCGAGGTGTTGCATGCGTGTGACTACTTTTCTTGTTGGGAAGTGGTCACACGCATCCAACAACGAGGGATCAGAAATTTTCAATACTTCCTGAAATATTCCATGTTGTATTTTTCTTACTATACCTCATAAATATTTCACTGAATGTAATGTAAGCAATATCAAAAATCATCTGTTCTGGGTCACCGTAGGAATTTCAACAGCTAAGTGTATATGATTACTAAGGGGTGCGGTAGTTTTTCAATTTTTTCCCTGTGTGGGCGTTACACACACTTGGGGGAAAATACTGTCACGCGTATTGTGTTAAACTGTCCAATTATATTCATGAGGTATAGTAATCTGATCTATGGATATGTACTTTCGTTTTGTCTTTGATTTTATCCATAATACAAATTCACCATCACATAATTTATCCACTGACTATAAGCTGGAATTACAGTTAACTTTGAAAAAAAAAGACTTTTAAGACTTCTGGGCTTAAAAGTTCTCCACGTCTCATTTTGAGTTCAGTGTCATCCAAACAAAGGTTCTGTTAATTGAACTATTTAGCAATTCTAAACCATCTTTGCAGAACTGAACATTGGGTTGTTATTTCCCACCAGTTATATTCAATACTGTGATCTCTCCCACCCCAATAAACTATTGCCTCAAGTATCATGGCATTTTTGTGCTCAGATGAGCTGTCGTGGGTTTCTAGGATGTATTCAATAGAGGAAATGCAGGGCGCGATACGCACCATATACGCAGACCGTTTTCGCTGCCATTTTGATGAGGCCTAGTAATTTATGATGTAAACAAGACATCAAAATCAGCCGCATTAACTGTTGATTTATATCATGCCATGACTTGAAATTTAAACTGAATGTATGTGAGAACATTCTTGTTATTATCAGTAAGTTTGGTAAGTTTATGTGTTAATTATGAACTTCTCGGGACTATTTGATGGTGACCTGTGGCAGCTGCTATTATTGAAATCATTAAATTTCCTACAAAACAAATATGCAGGGTGCGTATGCCGAGAGCGTGTGCGACTATGCAGCGATAGCAAAAAAGCACTGCGCGTGTTCTGATTGGTCGATAAACTCCACGCTCGCGTGAAAGGTGAGTCTTTCACACTACGCAAGGTGATACGCTTGTTTACTCCACGCATTTAATGCGTTCAGATGTTCATAATTTGTAGGAAATTTAATGACTTTAATAATAGTGTTATGTGTCTGATATGACGTCATGTGCAAACCCTCTATATTACTTTCAGTTTTCCTTGCTTTGTTGAGTAATGTTTTGATAGATTCAGCAAATTAAAAAAGAATTACCACAAGTATTTGATATGGTGAGAGCTTCCATTGTTACAAGGTAATGTTTTCGCCAATTTGTTTCAGAATAATCGCTACTTGTATAGGATTATTGTACCTGTTAGTGGCATCAGCTTTTATAGGATATATACCAGATGGGAGGTAAGGTGTTGTTGAATAATGCGTACAAGATAGCAAATTTGATCAGAGATTACACACTTGGGCCCGTATTCCAGAACTTGTTTTAGCTAAACCATGGTTTTAATTTCTCATCAACAGCACGGCTCATTGAGCCGTTTTGCTTGAAAGCTGCAACGGTGCGTATCATTCCTGAACAGTTGGTGATCAGTTAAAACTGTGGTTTCGCTAAACACCTTTCTGGAATACGGGCATTGATGTTTCTATAACTTTTGTGAATTTGAAAACAAGAACTCTTAGGCACAAGTTCTGCTAAACTTGGAAAACAAATCTTTCTTAATCAATGGTTAACAGTTACAGAAGCATAGTTCAAAATTGTATCTTGTGATGAGGAAAGCAACTTTCAGTATATTTAAAGGGGCATTGGACAAGTTCAGCATCATCCCCAAACTTTTTCCACAGCAGACATTCTGTGATTTTTACATCATTTGGAGTGTTTGTGGTAATAATGAAAGTATGCAAATTTCTGACGTCAGATTGAACCCCTATATATTCAAAGTATTTAGATTTTCTGTAATTATAAACTATCGTTGTTGACAATGAAATATAATGCCCCCTGGTGTTGAAATCTTAAAAATTGGCTATGTTACAAATTGAGATTTCTTTTGATTTTTTAGACTTGTTGCTTCAACCTTTAGAGAATAGCCTCATACCCAAGATCAGCATTCAAAACAAAATTGTACTTTTGTCATTTCTGAGGTTTTTGATAAGAAT
Organism: Ophiothrix spiculata; assembly: GCA_000969725.1. NCBI lineage: Eukaryota > Metazoa > Echinodermata > Ophiuroidea > Amphilepidida > Ophiotrichidae > Ophiothrix > Ophiothrix spiculata. Next base: position 13,852 of record JXSR01S045497.1, read on the forward strand.
TTTCTCAAAATTAGGTACTTGACAGTTATTATCGAATTTGCAGAGTGTAAGACACATAAAGTTCTTAAATTTTGTCCAATATGGTACTTGTAACAAAGAACAGACCCTCTACTTTTATACATATTTATGGGTACCAATTATAGATAGAAAAAAATATAATTTGTAACAAGGATGAAAGAATATTTTTGTATTTCAAAAAAACAAAACAAATTGAATTAAAGTTGTCAACCCTAAATGTTTATAAAACCAATTTTTAAGTGTAGATTCATGTAAAATATTCTGATTTGTTTTTCTTTATCTTTCCCTTCTAGGGTTAAAAAATGGATCAACAAGTATGTTTCATTAAGCGTGTACAAAATGCTGTTACGTTGTATCACCTGTATAGTTACATTCCATAATAGGTAAGCTTAATTAAGGCCTTTATAATGCTCGAAATTTAATAATAAATAACTGAAATTTTTATTTATTGAAATTAAGCTAAAATGTCATGTTATATACATCATATGTTGTGATCTGACATTAGACATGGAGCCCTTTGCAGTATTTTCCGTCAGAATACTTTCTAATAATGCTTATCCATGTTAAAATTTAATTTTGTTCCGATTCTAAAAGATGGCATGTGTTTGTTGATTTCTAATTGAGTCTTTGAACTTGACTCCTGATTTGAGCATCTCCTATATGGCAGTAAATACTCATTTTGACCAATCAAGCACTTTTTCAAGGTCTGCTCATTTAGTGCATGTTTTCTATTATGTACACTGTAACTTGAAATATTGTTGTATTTTGCATTTAAATAAGACTTCCGGCCAGAGAGGCCATTAAATTATATATCTGAACTCCTGTACAATGTATTTATGTTTCGTAAGTAGTACTTGCCTCTGAATTCTATAAGAACGTTGTGTGGCCGGCTGGCCGGTACATGTTGAAGAAAATCTGGGATTTGTTGGAATAAGTATTACATTTCGAAAGATCCTACAAACTGGTAAATAAATCTTCTTGGTCTGTATTGTAATTTGTAGTAGGAAAGAATACACAAAAGAATAATTATTAATCATAAACTATTCCAAGAATTGCAGCACGTGAACGCTTCAAGCATCTTATTGAAGATGGGGTATCACAATCACATGGCATGATGGGGCTATTTATAGATTTGGCAAGAATTAAAATGAGATGACTTGAGCTACTATTACAGTCTAGTCTTGTCACATGTTTGGAATCCAGTGGCATGATGATCTCAGCTAGTGAATGACCCAGTATGTGGTCTATGAACTATATAGGAATATCTAGAGGCCTATGAGTATGTGGGTAATGTTTTGTTTATGGTTTATGATATCTGACCCCGGGGGGGGGGGGGGGGGGGGCACTCGCTATTGGAATCCAGTGGCATGATGATCTCACAGCCAGTGAATGACCCAGTATGTGGGCTATGAACTGTAGGAATATCTAGTATACAAATATTGACTGCTTTGAGGGGCATGGTTTAAATTATTTTCCCGAGGTGATCTCAAAACCATGAATATGCCCGAAGCGAAGCTGAGGGCATATTCATGGTTTTGAGATCACCGAGGGGAAATAGTTTAAACCATGCCCCGAACAAAAAGCAGTCAATATTCGTTTTATATACCGAATATATAGATTTTTGTCATCTGGTTGGTTAAAAGAACCGAAAATGATTTACGATATATGTCTCTCCTTTCAATGCTGACCGCGCCGTATTGTGCGCAAAAAGTATTGAGCGGGCCTAGTGAAAAATATGCCCCGGGCCTAGTAAAATCCAAGCCCGCACTTTTAACCAATCAGAGGACAGGAATCTATATATGAGGTATATAAAGGCCTATGTGGGTGATGTTTTGTTTATGGTGATATCTGATAACAACACAAACCAAAAGTGCTCTGTCACAGGTGATCTCCAAGTTATGATTATGTGGTCATATTTTACAGTTTTAAAATTGATAACCACGATTGAGAAGAAATGAAATTATACATAATCATGCTGTTTGTGACCCATCATAATGTTAACTAAAGTTCCTTGAGGCTCAATGACCAGTAAGCCTCTGACATTGTTGAATGGTTCATTGACCTTGTCAAATGCCTTTAGCAGAAGTAGTATATTTTTTGATGCCAAATGAAAGCCCATATTTTTCTGATTGTAAATCCAAAATTTCACCTGAAAGTTCTTTATAGTTTTAGTGATATGGCAGAAATGTAAAATTAATTGGTATACCTATTTTCCATATCTCTTGTATTTACATAACAGCCTTACCGCCAGGGTTGCATACTCTCTTTTGCCTCTCAGGAGAAAACAAGAGGCAAGCTAAGGTTGAAACCTTGCACAATGCATTTCAGAGGTCAAGGTCAATCAGTTAAAAGTAAATTATACACATCCTAAAATAGGAACCTACACCTCAATATATTTGGTATCATATGTGACGCGTTACATCAAAAGGAACAAGTTCTCGGCCAAGCAAATTTTGAGATACATGCAAAGAAAGCTCGTAAATTATAAAGAAAATAATAAGAAAATTGTCATCTTTATTCACCATATCTTGAAAATTTAAACTTCAATTTTCACAAGCAAGGTATCATTTTAAAGCTTAATTTATTCTCTTTAAAGTAACACAGAAATCTCAATTTTGTCAAAGGTAGACAACTTGTACTTTTTGATGTAACGCGTCACATATTCACAATGTATTATGAGACTTATATCCAAACTCAAAACATCACATGTATAAAATTAAAATGTTTTTAAAAAGTTTTGATAAAAGGTCAAAAGCTGCATGTTTTGTTAAATTTTTTTCCACCTTGTACTCATTTTGAAATGAGACCAGTAATGCAAAAGAGAAAAAATACTGGCAGTTTTTGTGCAAACTGTTTTAATATTATTTAAAAAACATGATTTTCTCACATATTGTCGGCTACAATTTGTAGCTCATGATCACAGTACAGATCTTCAACTCCAGAGGTAATACCGTTAATCAAGGCTACCCTATATTTGGGTCACTTATCCTGGTGATGCTCAATACTATCGTTTTTAATTTCAAATTTTTTCCTGGAAAAGGCTAAGCTCAAAACAATTGGTATCTTCTAATATTTGTACAAAAGTAATTTCTGATTTTATTACAATATCTGGTATTGACAATTACTAAAATGTTAAGGATTTTGTAACATTTTTTTCATTTGAACACCAAGCTCTCCCATTTCAGTTTAGGTGTTTTTATCATTTTTGTAATCAGTGCAATATCAAACGCTCAGTGTGTACACATGGCAAGGTATGCTGATGCATATCTGTAGTTGATTATGACTCTTTTATTTATTTAGTATTCAACTTGGCATAAACTGGGTCATGGTACAACCATAATGTGGTTGGATATACATGACAGATGTCATGCTCACTCATTGCATACATGGTTTTGTGCACGATTACACGTGTTATCATGCATGCAGACAGACACTCAGCTGATCAATGTTTACTCATGTGCTGCTGCTGTTGGTTTACAAACCCTGTAAAATTTGTCAAGACATTAATAATATAGGTTGCATACAGGAAAATGAAAATATACTTCACAGTAATATTCAAATGAATATATTTGTTTAGTCTCTCAGAAGGTAAAGAATATTTGCAGATATCACCTCTTTAGTTATTTCCTGAAGTCAATGCCTATTTTGTTGTTGTTAAATTTTCAAGGCTGGGGTAGACCTTCAAATGGCATAAACCGTTTTTGTACTCTAACTCTCAAACTAATTGTATAATTGTATAAACTATATAAAAGTATACATTTTTAGAAGGGTGTTTTTACCCTGAACATGAAGATGATATCAGATTTTGACCAAAAATGCCAAAAAACATATTTTTTGCCCCCAATATTTCTGGAAAGCTTTTACTAAGTTTTGCATTTGTGAAATTTTGAACTTTTTTGCTTTTTAGAATCTAGCTAGAAACAAATGTTTGGGAAGTGTTTTCTCATATTTTTGATTTTCATCTTAGTTTTCAAAATAGCGCATCGCTGCCACCAAAAAAGTTGTGAAATAAAAAGGATACAGTTGTGTTGGTCATAACAAATAACTAAGAGCATAATGCATTTCAATCCAAAATAATAAAAATAATAATGAAAGATTATAAAATGAACCCCCAGCCCCCCGCCCAATGCAAACCAGACCCAACAAACAGATTGTTTTTGATTTAATGGCATGAGACCCTAACATGGAATAACATTTATGATGCTTTACAAGGTTGGTTTCAAATGAGATGACTAAACCTAGTATTGCTGGAATTATTTAGATTTAAAGGCCCATTTCCCATTAGGCTGACCAGCTTACTTCCTTGCAATGTCAAGGTATTATTCTGGAAATGAGACTAGTCTTGGGTCAAGTTTAATTCCCTATTCAATTATTGTTTCAATTTGATGTTATGCAATACTTGTTTCAAAGCAAAGGTTATTTTCCTGGAAATTAGTCTGCTCAGTGGGTCAAGTTTTATGCCCTTTTCAATTGTTTGTGATCAAAATTTATAATAACTGTTTTAAGCCATTCTTCTTCCAAATCATCGGTTTCAGTCTAACAAACATAGATAAAATTTATTTCAATTTGAGCTCAAATATATCTGACATGTTTGCTTTTTATGTATTTCAGAGAAAACCGTGCCAAAGGAGGAGGCATCTGTGTAGCTAACCACACATCACCCATAGATGTCATTCTGCTGTCTAGTGATAATTGTTATGCATTTGTAAGTATCCACGGCTGTTTGATGCGCTTATTTATTTCTACTAACAGTGTTTTTTGATAAAAAACACTGTTACTAGAAATTTTGGTCCTAAGAATGTTTAAATTAGTTCTGGAATTAGGTGTTAGAACAGTCAGATTTGTTTGAATAATTTGATTTCTCATATTTTTCTTTAAAAATGCTCATTTTAAATCAAAAAGCAATATTTTCAACCCATATTTTGAGATTTCATTATTGGTGGCGCTATTCACTTTTTAAAATTATTTATATGCTTAATGCATAAATTAAATATTTAGTATTGAAATAAGCATGCATAAAATTTAGTTTTTGTCTCTTTCACCTTATCCATGTGTCAAATGTCAAAATTTAGCCTCATATACATTCTAAAAACCCAGAAACTAAATTTATATGAATAGCGCCACCAATAATGTGCATTTGGTTAAAAATGGGCACTATTTCAATGGGCTCAAACAGCCGTGTATCAAGAAGTAGACCTAGGTTAGGAAGCTTCATGTAGGTTACACTTTCGAGGGGTCTTGAGTAGAAGATGATCTGTCCAAGTGAATTATTTGGCATATTTGATGGTTTTTATGTGAAATTCAAAAGACATTAACAAGCAAATGAAATTAAAGGGACATATAAGAGTTGGTTTTAAATGATGACGTCAAGTACTATATCAGTATTCAAATGCTAAGGGTAAAAGGGACGGCCTGTATTTCAAGAAGCGTTTGGGCCAGACTTCACAATTTGTTATATTTGCGGTGAGGGGTTCGCCACACCTCCTTCCCCGAGAGTCTGTTACCTTCCCAGTATTGAAGAAAGCTGGTACCCATTTGACACCTTGGTGGAGAGAAGCACATTAGGGTAAGTATCTTGCTCAAGGACACTACACACGCCTCCCACCAGATATAGTTGTTTTTATTAGAGTTACATAGATTTAGCACCAAAAATAAGTGTGCATCAAGTTAAAAAAATCAAATTTTAATCATAAAATATTTCTTTGATAAGATCAAGTAAATATCATGTGCTGATCCCCTTTTCTCTCACCAGATTGGACAAAAACATACAGCTTTCACTGGGATGATCCAAAGAGCAATGAGTAGATCAGGAACCGACCATATATGGTTTGATCGCTTTGAGATGAAAGACAGGAAAAAAGTTTCACAAAGGTTAGTTGCACATTTGATAATGATAGACTCTCTCAATGTCACCATTTGGCAATGTGTTTACACTAAAATATAATATAGTGTGTACTCATGAGAGCATTTGGGGTTATAGTTGAGAAATAAATAAATGACACATTAATTCTGAACTATAGATAAATCAGGCTTTGTCTTTTAAGGCGAGCGAGAGTGATCACTCGCCATCACTCACCTAAAATGAAGCTGAGAAGAGCTTTTTATTACTCGCCTACATTTGGTGTACTAATAATACAAGTGATTCAAATCACTCGCCTATAGCTCACCTGACAAGTTTTGAGGAGAGTGATTTGTCACTCGCCAGCAATTTTCAAAAGACAAAGCCTGGATAAATGACACATTCTGTTGTGATGACCTTAAAAGAAGCCTTGACATCAGTATGAAATATGTTCCCTAAAATACAGACTTGCACAGTACAAAATATCCGCTTAGATACCAACTGTACAAGCGGTGGTATTGATTTCATTAACTGCATTGCAATTATTGCCACATTTTGTACTGTGCGAAAAATGAAATTCACAACTTTTTTTAATTGACCTCGAGGGGTTTAAAAGTTCATAACTTCATTCTTTTTCAGTCAATTGTCAGAAATAGGGTGTCAAAAGAAAGCTAAATTCCAGCGCTTGTATACATAATCTACAAATTACGTTTGTGAGTTCCATATTTGCATACAAGATATTTTTTTCAAGGTGAGGCAATACCTTTTTTGGGGTCTGTATGTGTTTATCATAGGTGTTGATTTGATGATTTGATTTTAATCTATGATAATATACTTCAGAGGCCAGAGTTAAAAGGCCAAACTTTGTTGAATTAAGTCTTTTAGTTTGGTATGCTATTATGGCATTTTTTAGCTACACAATTTTCAATTTTCAAATATAAAAATGTAAAAAAATAAGAATTATTGTAAATTAGCATGATGCTATATCCACGGCTGCTGACCTCTTTTTGATAAGTTCAAGAATCACACCTAAAAGCACTTTTCAAAGAATTTAGTTTAAGCTCATTCTTATCACTTTTAACAAAGATCAAAGCACTTTTATAGTGGTTCTGTTGTCAAGAGTTTAATCAGTTATCATACAATGTCTACATCATATTTAGTCTTACAATTATACTATTCTCAAGTTTAAGGGATTTTTTAGTATAGACCTAAGCTCTTAATCCATACAGTGCTTGGATGACAAAGCAACAAAGGTAGTGCAATTATTAGCCCAGATTGATAGCATTCTGATTTTGAATCTTTGGTTGTTGTGAAAGACCAGTTGTACCTCCAAACCGGAAAGGTAGTAGAATACACTTGTATTTGACATGCATCAATCCAATATCTTGGCAATCCATTACAATTTAGAGCAAAAAATGGCAGGGTATGATTTCTGATTACTATAGTGTATGGTAGCATAATGAATTAACTCTGATTAATTGCATTTCTCGGCATAATTGACCTTCAAAACTCAAGGTATAGTTAAACACTTATGTATGGATGTATTTAAAATGTCAAAAAAAGAAATTTGACCTTTTTACTTTGGAAGCCATTTATTCAAAATCTCCTTTGGCACTTTCCGGTCATTTTGCTAGAGCAACCCACATAACAATACATGTATCTGATTGAGGACAAGGTCATGTAGTAGCTAGAGGAAAATTCCATGAAAGATAAGAACTTGCTCCAGTTTTGATCAAAGTATGATAGCCATTCAAGATGTTGCATACTTATCACAGTATCAAATTCCAAGGTTGTGTAATAATTGTTGATAAAATGGTGCAAGGTTGAGGTGAATTTTGGCTTGTCTAGACAATATTATTAAAAATAAAGGTTTTCAGTTACATAACGAAATGCTAAGCGGCTCATGTTTTGCACCAATGCTTCTTTTCTACATGTTGTGATGTATTCCTAATCGTACATGTATGTAGATGAAAGTAGGAGATATTATTTACACCTAAGATTGTTTTCAGACTTAGCACACTTTAATCATTTCATTGGTCAACATACTTGTTGGATTAGTTAAGCCTATCAATTATAACTTTATTTATGATAATTTTGCATCCAGGTTTCCCCAAGTAATGTTGTATGATTTTTTCATCAGTCATATCAGCAAGAACATTGCAAGACAAGGTCTAGCTGAAGTTGAAGTATGTTACCTGAACTTTTGACATTGTATGTGGATCAGTACTGATGTGGATCATTGCATATCAGTGTTATCTCAATTAAGGTTTATGGTCTATTGCATCAGTGACTATGATTGATATGATTGATAAAACTAAAAATAACTTTTGAACCAATGCTTGTTTTGTCATGGAGAAAATGCACCCAATGCGCACATGTACTTAAGGAAAGTACATGTGTGACCTAATGCTCATTATGTACTTTCCTAAAGGCTGTAACAGAAAAAAAATATGCATCTTTAGGCCAAATAGGAGGGTACCAATATCTTCCAAAAACAAACCTAGCCGGCAAAAAAAAAATCTTTAATTTCAGTTATTTACATTATATTATACATAAACATGAAACATGACAATGATACTGTAATGGTCAAAAGGTCCTTTAAAAAGTAAAATTTCTAGTACACAAACTTAAAGAAAATGGACACACGGTACACTTTACAAAAAAAAAAAAAGCAAGTTTTTATTAAAAGTTATGGATGATAGCATTCTGTTTATCAAATTGTTTTTGCTTTTGTTAATTTAGGTTGAAAGAACATGTAGAAGATCCTGAAAAATTGCCCATGCTGATTTTTCCTGAAGGTAATATATAAGTTAAGAGTCATTTTCTCAACCCATCCCTTACCTATACACAACAAATATGAAATTACCAGTTTTTAAAATTGTTGTGTTAATATTATATAAGTTGTCCTATTGTGCATCCATTTGTTTTAAAACAGTAATGTAGAATAAGGGATGAGGAGTAATGGTGCTTTCACCTGTAAAATATTCAGTTTTGCAATATCAATACTTGTGATTTGTGTCATTTTCAAAATCATTTTAAAATTTCTAAACTGAAGAAATCTTTGTGTGCGCTTCATGGGAAAAGGTCATTATCCTGTATAACTTGGTAAAGTTGATATGATTCATTGATTATTAACTGTTATGCAATAATTAGTTTTATTTTCAACATTTGTAATAGTTCATTGAAGTTCAATAATTTTTTCACATGTGAACTGAAGGTCATCCTGCTTGACACAAGCTGTTCACAATATGCTGGTGGTTTGTTTTGTCATTTTGTCTTAAAACTTAATGGGTTATTGGTATGTCTGTTATTAGGATACTGAAAATAATGAATTGTATCGGTATTAATGAGCTGAAATTTGATTTATGAAGTTATTTTTAATGATTTTTTCACCATTTTTCTCTCTATGAGCAATCAATATTTGTAAAAATGTATGTTGAATTTTACTTATGATAATATGGACTTAACAAACTGATAAACTTATTGTTTCTACTCAGGGACCTGTATTAATAATACCTCGGTGATGATGTTTAAAAAAGGAAGTTTTGAGATTGGAGGCATCATTTATCCTGTTGCAATCAAGGTAATTATGCACAATATGCTATGGGATTTACTCATTTTGAAAGTTTCAAAATTTACTATCTCTAACTATAAATGTGTAACTTTAGCTGATTAATTAGCAGAATTCTCATTGAAGATGCATGTCAAAAATCACTATACTATATCAGATAATATTTTCTCAGACATGAATATTCAAGAGCCTTTCATAAGACAACCGAGTGTGAAAGTTTAGCAGGTACATCACAGGCTTGTGCAAATTCATAGTTCCTTGGATTATTGATAGGAAGTGGTTTTGCATAGTTTCATATGGCCTGTGCTTGTAAGGTGGTGGTTGCATGCACATTTTGTTTCTCAAATATATTTGAAAAAACAATACCTACAATTAAATAGTAAATTATGCCAAATTTCACAAACATTTACAACTTGAGAAAGGAGGAGAAGCTAACATGAGAGATACACATACGTAGCTATAGGCACCTAGCAAAATCTAAACATATTGTTGAATACAGGTGCTCCTATTCAAACAATGATGTTGCAATATGTGTTTGCAAATAATAGACCCTCTTATATGAATAGAAACATGCCAAGATATTGTGGAACTCAGTCTTGACAAGTTTAGGGATAGATACAAATTATATTGGGTTGCCTGCATCCTTTAATCTTAATTTACCAAATACGGTAATAAAACTCGCTTTGTGGTATGATCAGAATTCCTAGAATGAGCAGTGTCTATGTGAGCATCTAAATCAAATAATTTATGTAAATCAATTAAAGTTACATGCAGGCTTTGTCTTTTGAAAATTGCTGGCAAGCTTTAAATGGCTCTCCTGAAGCTATTTAAGTGAGTATTGTTACGGTCAGAGATGTTAAATGACCAAGGCCAAATTCACCCCTCGGGTTCTTAAATGAAATACAATAAATACACTGAAAAGTATTTTATAATCTGAAAACTTTCTTAAAACTTTAATATATGTTTTGGTTTAATTTACAAACTTGTTTGTT
>JXSR01S045500.1:0-12486 GCA_000969725.1 Ophiothrix spiculata
AGATTTAAATATTAAAAATATTTAGATTGATTCTTTTTTGTATCAATACATCTTCCAAGCAGATCATTGTTGTCATATGATGGTACCCTGTGTCTCTTAATGCCAATGCATGTGTTTTGTGGTTGTGCATTAAAAGATACAGAGTATCATCAAAATGATGGTTTAGACTCCATACCATGCTCATTATTGCTTCCATTGCTGTTATTCCATGTTGCCAATGTTGAGATCTATCTTCCTAATCGGGTGAATTTGGCAACACTGATTAGTTTATGTATTAGGTATAAAAAAATTGCTATAACGATGTTTATCAAGTGATTTTACTTTTACTCTTGCACAATGGTTTTAATTTGATGTCTTTCAAACCTGTCTACTGGTTTTAATCAGATGCAGATTTATTATAACATCAAAACTTTTATGCACACAAATGTTGCTAATTGAAACAAGGAAGATATATTTAAACTGTGAGGTTAAAATTTCAGGATCTGATCTTACCCATTATTAAATTTCTTTGCTTAGTATTTCAACTTTATGAGAGGGGTGCAAAATCTACCAAATGTAATTAAAAGTTCAGTTCTAATACAAATCCAATTTAAGTGAAAAGCACTTACGAGAAATCCTGATGAATCTTATAAAGAATCTACCAAATGTGTTTTGTATTTCTTAGGCCTTTGTTCAGTGATTCTAGGCACTACCCAACTGATGACCTACCTGTATCCTAATAGAGAATGAGCTCTGAATAGAATGCAACTTTTAGGCATGATAGCAATTTGTACACTGATATTTGGTGTGTTTCTATGTTTGTGTAACTCTTTCGCTCCAGAATTTATTTGGATGGAAAGCCGCTCAGAGCGCCAGAGGCTATTCACTTATGATAGCTATAGATCGCAAGGATTATTGTTTTTGCCAAACTGATGATGACGTTAGATTCCTCTTTGTATCAAGATGTTACAGGCTGAATTCCGATTTTCTTTCCCTCTTTTAAACAGATATTTTCATAGGTTACGCTGGAATTTCGTTTAATCACACATGCTTTTGCAAGCCACTGTGAGCTGCTTTCCAGAGTGAAAGAGTTAAAGAAACATCTTACAAATGTCCTTGTTTGAAGGTGAACATTATCCACTTCCATACTTTTGAACAAACAGACACACACTCTTGTTTGCGTCCTTGTTACTATTATAGAAGAACTCAAAAACTGACAAATATTTGTCATTTGGGAAATTGGTTTTTGAACAATATAAATGTTTGTTTTAAAAATTACAAATATCTCATGAATTGCTATGATCAACATAAACTCTGTCTTCAAAATGAGCTCCACTAAAATCACGTCCAGATTATTCAAACAAATGAGCTTCTCAGCTTGGGCATACGTGTAATTCAAATTTTAGATTACCCGTCAAAGGCTCGCACATGACGACAGTGATGACTTAAAATGGGTGGGTCATATGTGGTGCAGGACAACACGCATTAATGAGTAAAAACCCATGAAACAGGTTCTTGTTTTTTAAGATAGAGTTTAAGTGTAGTCGAACAATAATATTTGACCATTTTATAAGGATCCCTTACTGCAACATTGTTCATACCAAGCTTTTGTTAGATATATACACTCTGTATTCACATTCTGTTGTGTTTCATGTTTTCTGGAGAATCACTTTCCTCCTTGCTACATTCATAGGACTCTTTGTTTACCTCCTCGGGTCCGTGATAGACACATATCCATGATGAACTCATGGTCTCTTCCAAGCTCATATAAAAGTACCAACATGGATAGCCAGAAATAGCTAATCTATGCATCCAATTTGCTTTGCCACTTTTGTCAAAACAGTATGTTGCAGGAAAATAAAATGAATGCAACATGGCAGTGGCATCCAACCACAATACATCATTTGCTAAGCTTGAATGATAAAGGCAGAGATTCTAAACAACTTGGTGGCCTAAATTTTTACACTGTATTTCAGAATAACAATCATATGCTAGATTATATGTAGCGTCTTTGAATTTGGCTTAGCAAATCCCCAAGCGCTACTGCCATTGATTATGCAACCATCAGGAAATCATCACAATCTGTATATTTCAGAGTGATGCAACTGGCAAATGTGCAGCTTCAATCTGCACTTTGATTGTAACATTCCCCATTACAGCTCCCAATATTGTTTAGGTTAATATTCAAGTGAAAATGAGATATAAGTGTCTTGCTCAAGGACATAAGTTTTTCTTAGTGGGGTTCAAGCTTGTGACCTGCTGATTTGTAGTTCTATACTATTCTAATAAACCACACAAGCTCATAGAAAACAGGCATTGAATATATTAACAGGTGAAAACACTTTTTGAATACAGTGTTTCATAAATTCCTTGAAGCTCATTGATCATAAACGTATGTATTAGACTTTTTCAAATAACTAGATAATAAGATTTCATTCTGCCATTTTTGATATCCATGTTCAGTTTTTTAAGATTTTGAGTTAACTGATCAAAATCTGTTAAAAGGTTTGGTGCATACTGCATAGTATCAGTGGCATGGGTCTCACTTGCATTTTCCCACAGGCTGCTGAGGACCAGATATAATACAAAATATAATCCAAGAGCAAAACACTCATTGCCATGTTTTATTTGTTGGTGGGCCAGATTTATCCGATAGGCTGCCATTTGAGGAACCCTGAGTTGGTGGGGTCAAATTTAGCTCATGGGCTACCACTTGAGGAGCCCCAATCTATGGAATATTATTCAATTTATTTGAAGAAGTCTATTGTCATTCATTGTGTGAGTTAGCACCATTACTAGCATCGTAAAATAGCAGGGTCAGTCGATTCATCATTCATATTTACTATAAGTTACACTGTTGGATAGAAAATCATTTTGTTTCAAAAACTGAGAGATATCATTATTTGAAGGATTTTTTCTGATCAAATTTCAATCCTCCCAATAGATTTGAATTTTGTACAACTTTTAGGTGCCATGTTTTTTAGTTTAGGTGTATTCCTGAAAATGTTGAAAAAGTGTGTGTTAACTTAAACCCAAACTTGCCCCAAGAGTTTCGAAGTAACAAATTGTAGGTGAAGTGTAACTGTTGAGCACTTGAGATACTTGAAGTTATTATTGAGCATGCATTCTTGCTTGGAAATGTGCCAAAACTGAAGTGACACTTTGTAGGTTTTGGATGTACTCCCACCTCCTTGGTAGAATAACAAGTCTGTGATTTTGTAACCAGTCATTAATAAGAAGCATGTTGGTATTAAGATATGATGATACTAGCAACATTTTGTTAGATCTTTGAAGTGGTTGTTTGTAGATTGAAGTATACCCTCTGTATACGTGGTGCATCAATGATGGTGGATATCAGTACAGGGGAAAAAGGTGTGAAATGATGCACTGATAATTTGTTGAATGGTTTTGAATGCTGTATGGTATCTAACTGCATGGTTGGTGATCTCAGTGGATCATTACATCCCAAAGAAATATGTTGTGAAATTTAGGAGTTAATGGGAATTTTGAAATTTAGACATTTGCAGAAATGGATTAAAAGTGCACCAAAGAAGATATAATAATCAGCTCAGTTGGAAAGTATATCCCCTTAATCAATCACTTTTGTTTGAGTACAGTCAGTGCATTGTGGTTTGTTTAATAGCTGGTCAGCACTTTGTTAGTTTTTTACTATCTATGGCATCATGAACTCTTGCTCCCGAAGGCCTTGTATCCGTAGGCTGTTCCCCTGTGGAGTATGCCCTTGTTCCATGCTCCATTGTCCCCAAATGTCACTCGCCACACAGGCAATTAACCTATGTTTTGCTTAGTGGCCGTATCAGTGACCTTGTGTACGGTAGATGCTCCCTGTGTTTGACGCGTGACAATTGGGGACAATGGAACAAGGGCTCACTCCACAGGGGAACAGCCTAATGGCTGCAAGGCCAGGGAGGCTTTGCAATGATTAAGAAGGCATCTCATTTGATGTGTCCTTAAAGCTGTTTTCCGTGGAGGCAAATATCACATGCAATTCCTATTCTTACACTCACTTTTGCATAGTGCACTATTTGTGGTCGGTTGGTTAACAACACTTTAATGTAAAAAGCCTATTTCATTTCTTGGTCTCCTCTTCACATTGAAAGATTTTAAAATATGCACATACTCTCTAGTCACGCTGACTGCAGGGATGGATTAGTTTTGAAATATTTGGAGCAGGTCTATCTATCTATTTTGATAATATCTGGTAGACATTTAAAGTAATTTTTTCAATACTATTCACTTATTTTTTCATGTCTTGATTTTATTTTTAAAAATTCCTATAGAGGATAAGTAGATCAATAATTTTCACCCGAAATGTGATTTTCAAAATAAATATCTCTTTTTCCACTCTCTTCTCATCATGCAGATATTTTCAGAAAATGATTTTCTGTTTTTTAATGCAAACATTCTGCTTAATTCAATCAATTTCAGCTCATCTAAAGCATTTTTGTCAGTTTCATTGTGTTGTTCATGCCTCAAAAAGCCTGCTCATAAAAAAGGAGGGTGGAGAGAGAAAGAGGAGGAGTCTAATTACTTTTTCTTATAAGGCACATTTAGGTCATTAAAGGTTCTGAATTTGGAACACTGCTTCATTTAAAAGGTCATATCTATATGACTTATCATTTATTTTCATTTCTTGACCCAAATAGTTTTGCTGTAAGTACTATTTGGTCAAGATCCTTTAGCAAATAATGTGGTTTAAAGAGTTCTGCTCATCCTTCAATGGTAAAATTGTCATTTATAAAATGTGGTATAAATAAGTAATTAAAACAAAATTGTGTTCTAAAATTTTGGTACAGTGTTTAGATAGTGAATGTCTAATTTCTGTAAATATTTGGGTTTACTTATTGGTCAATTCTAAAATAAATATCCCTCTTAATCAAGGGAGTAATTTGCTGTAAATAATGACGGGGATTACCCAATTGGTGTATAATGATAATGACTAGTCCACTGAAATTAAAACTGTTTAAATGCTGACTTGTGCTTTGATAATTTGAGTAAAAGTAAACAATATCTCATTTCATACATTCCGCTTTAATTGTGTTAATTCCGTCAATCTTAATGGTCAGTTGCTAAAAATGTACGCATCCATTATAAGTGTTTAGTTGCATTGTGCATATCGCATAGTGAGTTGTGCATTTCCATGAATATGCAAGCGCAACATACTCACACTCTTTTACAAGTTTTAGTTTAAAGAACAGGTAATATAAATTGATATTGAAAGACGGTAATATTGTGTTTTGAAGGAAACAACAAATAAATAAGTAATCATATTTTGGATTTCCAAGAGATACAAAGGACTTGGTACCAGAGCTGATATTGCACAGGATTCTTCTTCTGAACTATTTGTAATGTATACACAGTCTATTCTTGTGATCTAGCTATGAGAGTGACCAATGAAATGCCGGTTTCATTTTTCATTTGTAGGTCAAGATAGCTTTACTTCGATTCATGGAAACATTGATAGAACTAATGGATCCAGGTGACTTCATGAATTCCAGCGAGATCAGATTAGCTGTATCTCGGATTATCAGTTGGATGAAAGAAGCCAAGAACTCAGAAGTGAGGCGGGTAAGTCTTAAAGGAGCCCTGTCCGATTGGGTCTGCATTTTTTCTAACTTTCTAAGATTTTGGTATCAAAATATTCCTCATATTTATGTTATTGCCCGTGTGAAATTTGACGGCTAAAACATGTTGCGTTTCTGAGATATAAGTGAAAATGTGTTAAATTATAAATTTTACGGTAACCATAAAATTATTTACATGGTAAAGTATTGGCAAATGGAAAATGCAAAATTGCTCATGAAATCAAAAGAGTTGTTCCGATTTGACTGAAATTTGAAATTGAAGCATCTAAAGTGGTGATCTTTCTTATAACAGTGAAATCTAAAATTTGAAAAATCGTACTATATACTTACCTTTAAGTATACCTGGGGTATAAATTGCTGAGCTTTCACAGGAACTTTATATCACCATAAACCAAAGCAAAAAACCAGGAGCTGTTAGAGATAAAAAGTATATAGATGATCCTCGAGTTTTTGATTCACTATTACCCATCGGTCCAACACGCTAGAATTTAGCTCTTCAAGCAAACTGTAATTTGGCAGAGTGGCTAGGGTGAATCCTTGTGTCAGAGTTTGTTATTTGACCAAAAATATGACCAATTTGTCAGCCAGTTGTGGAAAATTCTCTGTGAAAATTACTTTTTTATAAAATAGAACAGCAGATTCAGTACATCGTCATGGTTTGGAAACTAAAGAGATACATTTCAAGATTTTTAGAATTGCAAACAGCTTTGCTTTGCAGCCATTTTTGTTGGCTTATAATATCATCGGCGTGGTCAACTGTAGTCATTGATACATTAGAATTGATATATCTTTGATTTTGAGATCAGTTCGGCGGAACTCACAATTTGGATACGTATCCGAAGTTAGATACTCCGTATCAAAATTCTGATACCCGTATCTGAATTTGATTAAAATCAGCTGAAACGGGATATCAGCTGAAATTAATATTCAGCTTCGCCGCGCACCATACCGTATATATAAAAGTCAATAACATTATCATAATTTGTCATCTTAATTCTAAGAAAGTTTTGGCCAAATTATTTTGCCTATGTGATCTATCAGGACATGTTTCGAAACTGTTCCGCAGGAATTGCACAGATGGAAATGACATTTCCACAGATACATTTATCATAGATAAAAGAAAGATGTTCTACATGTACTTGCCAGCTTGCGCTATCGATTTGTTTTCTGCGCCACAACAGATGTATCAGAATTTGGATACCCCTTCATATCCTAATTCTGATACGGGTATCACAATTTGGATACAAAATGTACATGGGTATCCAAATTCAGATACGTATCCGAATTGTGAGTTCCGCCGAACTGAGATAGCACAACATGAGAAGTATAAAGCGCTTTTTTATTTAGGAACTTCTTTATCCTTATTGTTTAAAATTGTTGTAATTTTCTTTATTTTCTCGATTGCAGGCATCGCAGTCAGTTCTGATAGCAATGTTTGAGCTCAACACACCAGAATTCAGCATGATATTATCCGTGCTTCCCAAGTCATTCCAGGTACCTAAGGGCAAAGTACAATAATACAATTACTTATATTATATTCACTGAGCCCTCTATATAATGAGGGGATTGTTAATCTTTCAAACTAAAGCTTACAAGCTCAAATTAACTTCACTATTATCGTAGTTTGTAGTTGGGGGAAATATGGCTTTGTAAAATAAATTTAACACACTGTATTTACATCTGTATATTGAAATATATGACACTCAATAAATATGTAAAAATGTGATCATTTTGGCAAATATCTTGTTTTCATTCATTTCTGGTATTTTTTAATATATGGAATATTTGAATAAAAGTTTGAAAAATCTTTCTATTTAATTATTTGAATGTGAACAAATGTACACGTTTACATATAATTTATATTTAAACAGCTTAAACTTGATTTTAAAGAATATAAATGCTGAAAGAAAACACATGCCAAAATGATTTTTTTTACAATTTGCAATATATAACTTCTCAAATACGACATGACCTAATATTCACACTCACGTAACAATAATTAATGTGGGCGTTGAACACTAATGGAATTTACTTGTGCATGCTTAAATCCTGTATATTCAAAATCAGATCTTAATCTAATATCATTTATAATAAATCGCAGTACAGTTGTTTAAATTAAACTGTTACATGTTTTATTCTTCAAACAGTTATATAACTTACCTGCTTTGCAATTATCTTACACAAATTCAAAAATGTTTACTTTCAATATGAATTCTAAGTACAGAACATTGAAAATAAGTATATATTTTTTAGTTTCATCAGAATGGAATTATTAGATTCTAATGTAACCATATGAATTAAGTGTATATACATGAAACGGTGTGTTGCCAATTTGATGTTTCAAGTATTTAATGTGCAATGAACCTTTTACAGATAGTATGTGTTTGAAGGCTAACAGGATCACCCAGTGAAAATGTTGGCTCAGTACCAATCATAAACTTTTCCTCTTAAGCGTATATAGTAGGAATTTTCAAGAAGTCAAAATAATGCAGATTTACTAAGGCCAAAAAAAAATTGTTTGGTTGTCCTCCACCGTCCGCCCCTATTTTTCGAAACTGGAAAAAAGTTTGTACTGTACAAAAGTATACTGGGCCTAATTTTCAGATTTCCAAAAAAAGTTGTTGTTTTTCTTTGAGAATTTTGATCTTTTGTGAATATTTTTCAAGTTGTTATTTTCATTTTGTTTACATTTTAATACCGTTTTTAAACTTGTATAAAGATATTTTTCAGTACAGTAGACTTATTTGCATCTTTACAGAGGCCATAATTCGGTGTAACTTTGACTTAAATTTGGAAAAGAAATCTAAAAAATAAAATAAAAATCCACCCGCCCGCACTTGCTCAAAAAAGTTGTGGAGGACAACCAAACATTTTTTTTTGCCTAATGGCTGTGTTGCCCATCTTTATTCCTTACTGTTTAGACCAGACTCTATCATTTATTCTGTATTTATGTGAGGCGAGGGGTATGCCCTGAGTCAAAATTTATTTTCCAATATTTGTCCATACCTGTACCCATTTTTGTCACCAGAAAGAGGAAATCAAGGTGGATAAATAATCTTGCCAGACCAGGGATTGAAAACCTTCAACCTTTCTGTAATATATGGACTTCTTCGCTACAGTGCTCCACAAGCATATACATTTTTGAAATAAAAAAAGTTAAAATTTCAGAAATCTGTTTTCGGTGTATTGCATCGAAATATAAATTCTTTGTCATGCGTGTTTTTAATAGAGTCACCCAGCGGCAGCTGAAAACCAGTCATTTTTTTCCCTTTTCCAAGTTTATTTCCTTTATGTTTGATTCTGTTAAATTGTAAAGATAATTGAACATGGTTATCAAGATGACATTTCTATGTGTCTATCCTGCTGCATTTAATACATATTCAGTTTTATTTTGTGCAAAATATTGTCAACTTATTCCCAGATTGGGTTTGTTCTGCAATAATAACGATGTTAGTCAGCATTTCAAGGGGGTAATATCAAATCATAGATAATTAGTTTTTATCTCTAATTAAATGGTGGAATTTTTTATGATAAGAATGGGGCCACTGAAAATGCTTGCTGTCAAATACTTTTGTAATATGCACTTTTATAAAAATACCCCTTTTCACATCTACTTTTTATTTCTTCAAGTTGGATGAATATAGTTTAATTTCACTTTTTATATTTCAAGCTTATGTTGAGTCCTATATCTCTGTGATTTCGACATGTACTGGATTGATGATTTATGTTATTGTTTCATAATCAATGACTGTTACATTTATTTCAAGAATTGCATCTACTGTTATTCTGTTGTGTAAAATAACACTGATCAACTTCACACATTTGTTAATTAATGGTTATTTGTATATGTATCAAGTACTTTTCGAGACATTTTGAAAAAGAAATTATTGGACAAAGTGTGTATCAAGCTTACCATATGTGTTTGTTTACCTCCAATCAGCCATAAGTGTGGTAATCGTCAATTTTGCACCACAGGACCACCAACAGGAGATATGTGGCTTGTTGATCTTTAAACATGTTTAGGTCCCCCCCCCCCATAAAAAAAGTTTGGTTGTCCTTCACCGCCCACCCTTTATTTTTCTAAACTGGAAAAAACTTTTTACTGTACAAAAGTATACCGCGCCTAATTTTCAGATTTAAATAAAAAAAATTGATCTTTTGAAAATATTTTTAAGTTGTTGTTTTTATTTTGTTTACATTTCAATACTGTTTTTAAACTTGTAAAAAGAGATTTTTGGGTAGAGAAGACATATTTGCATCTTTATACGAGGCCATAATTTGGTGTAGCTATGAATTAAATTTGATTAAAAAAATCCGCTCGCCCGCACTTGCTCAAAAACAGTTGTGGAGGACAACCAAACAATTTATTATATTTGGCCTTATCTTAGTTTTGCCTTATACTCCATGACAGCCTTTGACAGACTATGAGTTAACTTTTGGAAGCTGGATGAGGTTCAATAAGGTCTTGTCAATTGTACAAAATGGTCTGTGCAAGTATTTGAAAAGTGAAGATAACAAAAGGCTGCATTTATTGCTGGTTTGAGATGAACTGTCACATAATGTGATTTGATGCAAGTTAAGAGGCAGATGTCAACAAGAAGATGTTTTTATCAAATTTTTATCAAAGCTAGCAGTTGAGCACGGATAACTTTTCGTCTTATTAATTGAAAACTGATTCACAGATTCATAATTGTGATTTGAAACTCAACTAATGATCACAAGTCAGTTTTGCTCTCTGTGTGTGATATCGATTTTTGCCACGTCATCTCTTCACGCTTATCATATTGAGCACTGATCAAGATATCACAATTGGTTGTCAAATGGTTCGAAACCAAGCATGAATCGTAACTACTTTACCAGTCAGTAATTGGCACACCTCATCAGCCCTACCAACTGTCCCTCATTGTGCAGGACTGTCCAGCATTTTGAAGTCGAAATCTGACAAATTTCAGGATGTCCCACATTTCACATTCCCTGTAATTGGATGAAAATAAAGTAATTTATGTGGTTATTTCGTATCAAATTTCTACTGCTTTCTAAACATAATAAGGTTGGGAATACCTTCATTTTATACTTATACTATCCTAAATATTCACAAAACCTAGAAGTTTGAGCTTTTTGCTTTGTTGACAATCATCAGGGACAGTCAGCAGTTGTCTATTTTCCACTTGCTTATTTGAAGCTTAGCTTAGTTGGATACTCTGCTGTGTCCTACATCAAGATTTTTAAATTTGGCAGGTCTGCCTCAAATATTTGGTTGATTCGCTCTTTTCTGGGAGTCTGGAACCCTAGGTTAGAGGTCAGTCAAACTTTCTTATATTTGACCTCAAAATTAGGTCAAATATGTGATAATATATTGAATTTGGTCGCTGTTTAAAAGATTTAAACTTAACAACACAGATGAATTTTTACTTAATGGTATTAATTTGTTTATTTCCATAAATATTTCTTTTTCAAAATATCTCTTTATGTCTTTGAAGATCATCTTTTCTGCATAGATGCTTCTTGTGTTTTGCCCTTTTGTTCTGTTTTATTGTATCTTTTATTTTTGATTTCTTAAGTTATTTTCAGTACTTTTTGCTAGCTTTTTTGTTACCCTTAAACCCCTTATACACCAAACCCGATATAAAGTATATTTCCTTCTAGAATATTATAAATACAATTGTGTATTCTATAGTTCCTTAGTAACTCTTAGATATATTCTTAAGTTAATGATGATTGTAATTTTGTCTCAAAGTGATTCAAATACAAAGTAGAGTTTGTTTTTACGGGAGTGACAGTCCAAAGGATAATGCCCAGGTATCTTTTATTTTACTTCAGAGATGCTTGTTATATTCTGGATTTCAATTTTTTTAACAAGTATAGAATTCTAATTTCTATATTGATCGTGTACATTCAGCTGCTAAAATTGAATAAGAATTGAGCTAGTTTAGTTCCTGATCTGTGCCCTCAAGATTTCTCCCTATAAGTTACAATATTTTAATATCAGACTTAAGTTTTGAAGAGTCCCTTTGAGTAGTATGAAAAAAATAAATGTATGAAGTATTTTAGGAACATTTGAAATCATTTGAAACCAAAGTATTTGGTACAACGCTTTGATAGCATGAACAGCAATTTCACATGATTTCCAGCAAAGAAGGCAAAGTCGCAGGTATTACTGTGGTCAAAGATGTCACCACATATAAGGCCTACAAAATATGTTGTGTTTGTCCATAAAGGCTCCAGAAAAGGTAGGGTCGGTAGGTTGGCCCTTTATATATATATGTACATGTAACTCAAAGAATTGAAAAATTGAAATAGAAATAAACTTGCAAGTATACTACTCGTTTCAACGAGGTCTTACTGGTCAAGACTTTTTCAGTGAATATTTCTATAAAAAAATCCTTGAATAAAATTTGGATGGCCAGTTGGATGAAGAAAAAACCAAAACTTTGGGGGCCTAAGCAGTGAAATACTTGTGACATCTTTGTTTTCATCGCTTTAAATCATGTAGTCGCCAAGAAATTGTTAATTACTAATGGGCTATTCCATTGAAACCACACCCTCTTTAGAAGATTTTGGAATTCCCCCTTAATTTACAGTTCATGCATCCCACGTCGAGACTATTATTAGATAAGTGTTGTGGAAGATTTTTGGAATTCCAACCAAAATCATTCCATTTCCAAATCCAAATACTTCTACAAAGAGTGGTGAAATACCCAACATTGTTACCAAATCACCAAATTTCAGCTAATATCCAATATTTTGATTCTACCTGGAATTTTATCTGAAATAAACATTTGGTTCATGATCTTTAAACAGGGGCAATGGATTTCAGATGGAATAGCCTGACATGGACTCTAGGTTTAAACAATGAAATCAAATCCACATTTCACTTTGCAAATTTGACTTTGGATCACAG
>JXSR01S045502.1:7181-19725 GCA_000969725.1 Ophiothrix spiculata
AGACCAAAATAAAGGTTATTATTTGGCATATAGATATACCCATCGAGATCTCGGAATCAATAAACCATCCTCGAGGTCTTAGCCTGGACCTAATATAACTTCAATTGGTTTGAGTCACTTTCATACTAATGAAATAAAATCAATCAAAAGTAAGTTACATTTTAAACAGTAGGATACATTCTAGTTATACAATTACTGAACCAAACCATGGCTGTTATATCGTCTTTAATTGATTTAAGAAGTTCGGGGTTGCTATTATAGACAGATCTTTTGAATTGGGCAAGATGTGTAATAAAAATAATATGTATTGTCCCATGTATTTGATGGTTACTAAAACCAAAAACTTGATAATAGAATAGATGTGAAAACATATTCCATAAAAAACCTATATTATGGAATACGTTATGATCATGTGTCTGATGTTTTTTTTTACATCTTTGAAGAAGATGTAAAATAAGAATATAAAACCACCATCAGACACATGATCATATCGTATTCCATAATACAGGTTTTTTATGGAATATGTTTTCACATCTATTCTATTATAAAGTTTTTTGTTTTAGTAACCAACAAATCACGAGTCGTCGGTCTTTGTTTTAAGAAAAATATCATCAAGTTTTATAAAACCGAAGGCTAAAGATCCACTCTATTTTTTTTAATTTTTGCTGAATCCAAAAGAGAACAACTCAAGACTGAAAATCATGACGTAATGAGTTTAGGGTCTCCTTGTAACAAACATCTGTTTTACTAAACTAAGATTGACGAAAAAGTTCCAGTAGGACGTATCGACTGCTTCTGAAATTATATGTATTCTTTTTCTCTGTTGGTTGATGCTCCAATATCACAATGCGTGTCCCGATTTTTTAAAAATATTTCGATAACGTGTATTAGAAAAATATAATATGAGAAATATAATTTACTATTGATTGATTTCATTCCATTTTATGAAACTGATAAGACCAATTGATGCAATATTAACTCCAGGCTATAATATTGTCAGGATATTATATTGATTCTCACATCTTGATGTCTTGGTACAAACAACAATGATAACCTTTATTTGGTCTGACACGTTTTTTATCTAGTTGTATCTATTCAGTCTGTGCAAATAGTTGTCATATTATATGATATAAAACTAACCTGTTTTCCTTTTGATGATGATATTACACAAGATTGGCATGTTTGGCATTCAGGTTTTGTTGCAATTTCTTTGCTGAAGAATTGATCATACTCGATGCTGTTATGAATCTGTAAGATTGTATTGCTCACATACAGTTGATGTGTAATAATAATCTATAGAAATATTGCTCTCAGCACAATCGATGAGTTAGTCATTCAAGGGAGATATTTTGTAATAACGAAACAATATTTTACGAAATAATATGTTACAATCGTTGTAACACATTGTAAAATCTTTCCAATATGCTACAAGAGTCTAAATTAAAACCGTGTAGCCAAAAAATATTGATAGGATGTACCAAGATAGAGGAATTGCAAAATTTTGATGAACCCTCACTTGAGTTCAATATATTGTCCTTTAAAGTGACATTTCTTACCTGTGAAATGTTGTTATGAATACTGAAAGCTAAATTTTTACGCATATATTAACATTGACTTTAAAATGACAAAGTGTACGGCCATGTTGCTTCTGAAATATCTGTTCAGTCACTCATGCAATACTTGACAAGAAAGCCTGTCTTCCGATATTTGCAATATACGACATCTCTCTTGACTGTTAAATTATTGTCAGTTTATTATATTTTCCAGGTGTTAACTGAAACGTAAGTAATATTAATGTGTGACCTGATTTTTGTTGATTTTATATAAAGTGTCTTCGTCCATAGACAAATGATATAGACATACATTATACAATAATAGAGCCACTGCTAAAAATCTGTTTCACTACCTCAGATAAGGACTTTTTAGGGAAGACATTTTTTATTGTTAAGTAACAGTTGTAATTTTGGAGTTGTCATTTTCATTGTTGTCATTACCTCCATTTATTTTCATCTATATCATAAATGGACACAGGCACAAGCACCTGGATGTAGCATGTTGAAGGATATTCGGTGCGGTCGTAATCGTAATATTGTAATAAAATCATGAAAAACGTGAACAAACTTTCTCTCTCGATTTGTTGCCATCAATTGGTCTTGAATAGTAAAAATACGATTTTAACTCAATATACAAGAAAGGATTTGAACTCAATATGCCAGGAAACATTTGTTTTACTGGTAGTAAGCCTTAAATGGTGTGCAATGATGTTAAGATATTTAGCCATTGTCTTCACAAGTCACCCTTGAGTGGCTAAAAGTATCCTATGACCACGTGATAATTTGCACCTTCTGACGTCAGAGTAGGTGGCTGTATTAAAAGGAAGCCACACTTGAAATCCAGATGAAGCATGTTGAGATATGAATCGTGCTATTTACTCCAAACCTCTGTCACTTCTTAACGCTAAAAAGATTATTAACTTTGTCTTAAGGATACATGGGCTAATTAGATCATAATGACTTACATTATTAAAGGTTGTAC
Organism: Ophiothrix spiculata; assembly: GCA_000969725.1. NCBI lineage: Eukaryota > Metazoa > Echinodermata > Ophiuroidea > Amphilepidida > Ophiotrichidae > Ophiothrix > Ophiothrix spiculata. The sequence goes on from JXSR01S045502.1 coordinate 9,717, forward strand.
AGCAATAACAATCGTTACTCATTCCGTAAAAAACTATCTCCTGGAGATATAATGGTATAAGTTGTATTGGGGTAATTCATCGCTCTGAAGACGTATAATTAAATCAAGCAAGATGCGAAGGCATTGTTGAAATAATAACGCATATTTATGACAAATTCAGACACTCTTCAACTGCTTATCAAGTTGTTTTCATCATCGAAGAACTCGATTCATATGATAAAAGAAAACAGGGAAGTGCATTAATATACAAATCCCCGATGGGGATAAATTCTCTTTAAATATAAAACGTGTTCGTTCATCTCTATGCAGCCGTAAATACAGCAAATGTTTTGCGCTACAATTGAAACTACACATAAGATCGTAATTTGCCGAAATTGAATTTTTGACAGATTCACAATCCTAATTAGACAATAATAACAGCGCGCATTTTTTTGAGGTCATTGTTTTCGGAGGTGTTTGTTTTGGGCCGCGTAGCTCCCGAAGAAAAGTACCGAGGCACAAAACAAACACGGATGATTTTAAACAATGGCCGAATTAAAGGATGGTGCAAAGTTATTGTTGTCATTAATAACCGTCTTTCGACATTTTTAATGCCTTTTATGTGTGATTTTATAAAGAAATACTTTATTAAACTTATTTCTTACTTAAAGGTATACTTATCCCTATATATAAGAGAATTTCGATCAGTCCAGGCATGACGATTATCGCGTAATATGATAGACGCGCGTATGTCTGGTGCATACGCGCGCTTGATTGGCGTTTTATGAGAAAACGCATTCAGCGCTAATGACATCACACACGCAGGTCATTATAAGAAGTCATTGTTACCTGATTATGACCGCGCAGCTGTTTGCGTAAAAGTAGAAATAATCTTATTAGATTAGATTACGCTATTAATGTTTGATTTAAAACACCTGCAAAGTCTCAAGAAAATGATTGTAAATATGACATATTAACTGTATATTCTGACCAAATATAGGGCTTACTGATCTTTGAACGCGTTTATCTCAGTTATACGTTTTACTCCCTGACAACACTTGACAGACCATAACTGGACTTCTGGAAACCCGAGTGAAGTTCATTAAGGTGTTATTTTAATCCTTATAACATGGCAAATAGCAAATGTTTATTAACATTAAAATGAAGCTGCATTTACGACTATTGAGGGATGAACGGTCATAAATTATATTTGACTGCACGGAAAAATCCATGTTGATTCTCTTGTCCAGTTGGTGTTAATGGTCCATAGAAGCATAGAATTGTTTGACTAGCTATCTTAAAGTCAACTGAAGTGTTTTTATTATGTCGCGTGGTCACTTGAAATAAGTGTCCATTGCTTGAAACACCAGGGAAATGTGTTACACCTGTGCATTTCAAATGCATTTTTTATAGAAAATGCCAATTGACTTGAACCCTTATGTCAACATTATATACAAAGAATTGTTGATTTGTTAACTTTGGATAAACCTGGATAGATAAAAGTATATTTGTTTTAAAAACAGATTTCTGTTTAACGTCTATTTTCCAGTCTATGTTTGATATCATGCAAACATAATGCTGTTTCTTGGAAATTGTTTCAGATAAACAAAATTACAAATAACACGACAGAACAGGCGAGGCTATACCAGCAATGCCAGGTTTGCACAAATTGTATTGACGGGTTCATTAATGGTTTTACTTGCAAAACGTTAATGGCTGGATAAATACCGCTCATCATTTTCCAATCACTTTACTCGTGTCTTATAAGAGGTTCTCCACCCAAGACAACTCTCATCGTCAATCTTGAAGAAAACCCTGCCCGCCAGCAGGCCACGTGCCATATGCTTAACAACTCCAAGTGTTTGTTATATGAATTCACTTTTACTCAATTGTACACAAATCTTGACTTCTATATCGGAGAATAAATACTAGTAGGTGTCACTTCACTTATTTATATAAGATCTACAGAAAGCCTTTAAGAATCAAGTTACATGTCTAGAAAAAAATGGTTATTAAGAGCAGGAGGGATTGTACTAGGAAAAAAGTTCATCGATGGCAAAGCAACTATTACTTCCAAGACAAATTATTTCGTCAATTAGTTTAAGCGGTGTACTTATGTTTGAATTAATGAGTGCATTAAGGAAACCCGCTGGGTTGCAGAGAAGAAAAAAATGGTTGTTGTTTTGTAAAATGGAAATTGGTGTTCCATGAAAAGCAACAACAATTAACCAATGCTTTTTTCTTAACTCTATACTGTACTTCTGCAGAAGTAAAATTTCCACAGATGTGTTAATACTTTTACACGTTCCTATATTCCGCAGGGATAATGATTTGTTAAGGCTACAGTCCCTAAAAACGGTCGTCTGAATGTCATGTTTACTGCAAGGTTTTACCTACTTACACCTATCAGAATATCACGAATTTTGGCATACATTTTGAATAGCGTCTATAGTTTATACATAGAACTTTACTAGTGATTTCACGTCCATTATCAAGGTCAAAGTTACGCCTAAAGACTACTTCGAAACAGTTGACCCTTTTTCGATGAAACCTCATAATTTCATGATGTTCGAATAATTCGACTGGTTTCAAATTTTGACAGATTGTAGGCTTGATACTTCTTATTGAATTACAAACAATATTTTATAAATATGCTGAGTTGATTTTGAATTGAATGATAATGTAACAAACCCGCGTTGTTTTGCCCGAAAATCCGGACGTGAATTACGACTCTGAGTTCGCCCTGTTTGAGTTGTGAATAATTTGCCTGTTTTAAGTATCTACATTATTTACTTTTTATCTGATAAACGCATTCGCATAATTTACTTACAAATCGAGCATTCCAATGAGGTAAAAATTGCAATTTTTATGTAAACAAAAGAAAAATACGGCATTCTAATGTTTATGTTTTAGATTTTAGTTCACGATCTCAACGTTGCCTTGATAGCTCAGCGGTAGATCCCTCGCTTCGTAATGCATGACTAACCCCTGCCATAATCCATGGTTCGAGTCCTCGCAAAGGCAGAGGAAACTATTTATCTTTTCATGATTAGAAAGTAGTTAGGATTCACATTTTCCTGAGCAGATGAATTCCCTTTACCCTTAATATTTGCTTAATAGCTAATTTTCAAGGAAATATTTACTAGTATTTCAAGAATGTTTTATTTTCTTTTGGAAAAAAAAGAGACATAACATTCTTGGAATTAAGGATTTTTTCGATAATCAGTCACCACATAGAAATTAAAATTGAGTGTCTTGTTGGTCCTCCCAAGGGTAAAAAATTGACTCGCGTCAGTTATCCCACAAAGTAGCAATAACGTGACAAGTAGAAATGGAACAAGTATAAGTATCAGGAAAATGCTATGGTATCATGGGTTGTAGTAAAATTTGGTGTAAAACGTTTTTGCACCTATAAAGTGTTTTATGTTACCGTTGGTGTTGCTGTTTGAACTGCTGTTACATTCTTGCAATGCCTGTCCAAGAACTACGTAAATTCATGTGAAAAATTACGTCAACGTTTTTGAAAAAAACCTGTTGACGCATTTTGAAGATGTTCTAATAAATGAAATCGATAGTTAAGGTAATGTGTGCAAAAAAAGTTATAGTTTGTCATAGTGTAAGTAGGCAAAATCTTGCAGTGAACATTACATTCCAACCTATCGTTGAGAGCCTTGACAATGGCAGCCTGCGATGCGAACTTGTGTACGTATATGGCAAGCTGAATGCTCAAAATATATTAGAACAACTGAGTTTATCATAGATGAACTCAGTTTTTCTGAGAAAAACCCAGTTTATCAAGTGAAAAACTGAGTTTCCTGGCGGTAATAAAATTCAATTTGAAATCCTCAGTTTTACGTCGCTTTCCGTTACATCCTATTCGTCAAAGTGTAAGCCTACCTTAAAACATTATCGCGTGCATATCATCAAGATAATAGTTTTCAAGTGGAACTTACACGGTTATTTTTGTATCAATATGAATGGACTTTTATTATTACATTTCTCATATCGATTTCAGATAACATCCTTCCAGAGTAAAGATAAGTTCAATAAGAAATTTACATACAGGCATTATGTCAAAATATTGTCATACGATGCCCATTTTAAAATTTTCGTAATTTTAACCCACTTATAGAATTTTGTCAACTTTTTTAGGATTATGCACAAGTCAGAAGTCCGTAAGAATTTGCGAAAACTCATTAAAAATGGTCTCTAAACAGTGTTGCAAATCAGCTCTTCGAATACGAATTTGGAAAAACATTGCTACATTCAGAGTGTTAATGATATTTGGGAAATATACACGGCAGTGCAAATCCAGATGAATGCGCATCTCCATTAAAGCTGATTTGCAGGAGACTGTGGCCACACGGATTTGCTGCACAGCAAATGTGCATATGCGTACGTAAAACTGGTCTACGGAGATGCACTGATATCTGAGATCTTGATCTCGGAGATGCGCATGCATCTGGATCTGCACTCCGTGTAGAATGTCCCACTGTATGCAACTCAAATCGACACGGATAGGTAAGGCACATAAGTATTAAACTTAACTTATTTGTATTTTTTTTTCTAAAAAATGTAGACAATATATCTCTTCCGGTTCATATTTGACGTTAAAATGATCTGATGCAATATATTTATAGACATACCACGAAAAACAACGCGAGAAAGTGAGAAATGTTAAAAACGTATTGATGGCTACGTATTGATGGAAAGCTCATGGCAACTGTAAAACTAAGGAGCGGTCAGGAAAAGTCTGCAATGTAAAGCGATATACGGTAACTACTTCTGATTTTAACGCCTTTATATGGTAAAAGATGTGAAGAATATTAACTCCTGACAAGTGTTTTGACATACAAGAACACCGATACATTGATCTTTTAAAATTTTAATTTCCGGTTTCTCAAAACCTATATGTATTACGATATCTCTGCAATGAATGTATTTGTTCGAGTTATGAAAACAAGATTACGCATGTAATTAAAGGACTCTGTGTATCGAATCAGTTTGAGGTTTATTGAGCAGAAATATATCATAAGAGAATTATCACACTAAAGCTCAAAGAGGACTTGACAAAAGTACCATGTTTCAAAGATAACATCATGTAGGTAATAAAGAGAAGCAATGTCAAGCGATGTCAAAATATGGGCAAGTAAATCGAGATCATGTGTGATTGTATAAAACTCTGATACATTCAGTTTGTACTAGTGAGCGGCAAAAACAAAGCGGGCAGACTTTATTAGTTTGGGCCCCAGAAGATGATCTGTTCGCTGACACATCGCACTTACAACTAAAGAAGACAAACGTAAAAGTATGCAATTCAAGCTTTCAACACTTCAAATGCTTTATAAGATACAAATAATGTGGGTGGGTTTTTTTTTTGAGTTTCTATTTATCATGTTAATCATAACCTGGAACATCATTCTCGATTGTATTTTGATACATGAATTATAAAAACAAAATTCGTCTTTTGATTAAGAAAATGGTCAGAATACTTCGTACGAAGAGTCACAAACACTTTTTTTTTATTGTGCTTAGACCTTTTTATAGCAACTTTCAGAATCGTTTTTTTATGCGAATCTGCGTCCGTAGATGCTCTACGGAAATTCGTAACCGTTCGTACAAACGATCATAGTCTTAGCAAGAGATGTCTTCGATGATATTAAGAAATTGTTAATAATTCTTAGTTTAATGAATCAGATAAGACGGTGAAGTTAATTATATATTGAGTGGAAGAGTGGAATTAATCCTATAATTCATTGTTCTCTCTTTATCATCAGCGTGATGGTTTTAACATTCTCTGGAAATATTGACAGCAGCCCAAAAGAAACTAGAAATGCAGCTTTAGTATTTAAATTGGTTTATCTTTTTAAAATGTATATGTTTTAAGTATTGAAGTATTGTTTTTAATCTTGTGCCTTCAGGTCATGTATAAACATAAGCTTCTGCCTTTGTCTTAAGAGTATGTGGGCTAATTAAATAATATGCAGTATTATAGGTTCTCTAGTAAAAACGATCGTTATACATTCCGTTGAAAGAGCTAGAGATATAACGGTACAAGATGGAGAAATTCATCACTCTAAAAAGTATAATCAAATCAAGCAAGATGCAGAGACATTGTTGAAAGAATAGCGCATATTTATGACAAATTTGAGTACTCTTTAACCAGTCTTTCCAGGTACACACAGCCGTAACATTTGTTTGTTACGGTTCACCGTAACATTTTCATACCCTGCCGCTGGCGACGTCCCATGCTTAAGGTCACGTAAGGTCAGGTAATGCGTATCAAACAAATGTCTGAGATGATTATAATAGCTAACGAGATACGAAGCAAAAATAATCCCTATTCATCATCGTGTTTCACCACAAACCCCGGTATTGTTATTATAATTACCTAACCCATTCGCTAAATGTTACATTGGACCGTCACTATCAAATGTTACGGCTAGACGGTAACATTGACGAACGTTACGGAATACCGTAACAATCGAATCGCTTTTTTCTCTTATTTTGGGGAACTTCCAATTTTCAAAAAACAGACCCACCCTGAAAAAAAAAACCAGACCCGGTAGTTAACTACGTATATGCAAATCACATTATGAAGCATCTATGTACAATGAAAAACTTACCCAAAATGATTTTTTCCAATGGTAAATCCACTCTAAAAGTGGTCTAATTTAACATGGAATTCTAACCACTTTGTTGATCATTGTTGATGAGCACAACCTTCAAAGCCGACCATTTCGGTTTGTGATGCTCGAGTGCATTATTGGAAGGCACTGTATCAATTTTTTTAACAAATCTTGCGTCTAACGTCGTATTTCGCATCTATATGGTACTAAAAAAGTGTTAACATATTAATTCGTAAAAGAGTGTATTATGTTACGGTGAACCGTAAAAAAAAATGTTACGGCTGTGTGTATCGGGAAAGACTGTTAACTGTTTATCAAATTGTTGTTATCATCACATCAAAGAACTAAAAATATGATAAAACAGATTAATTTTACTGCTTTAAAAATCTGTGTTGATTCTCTTGTCCAGTTGGTGTTAATGGTCCATAGAAGCACAAAGTTGTTTGACTAGCTATCGTAACTTCAATTGAAGTGGTTTTTTTATGTCGCGTGGTCAGTCAGAAGAAGTGTCCATTACTTAAAAACACCAAGTGTATTTATTAAAAATAGATTTTAACGTCTATTTTCCGAGCTGCATTTTATAACCATGCAAAAAATATTGCAATTTCTTGCAAAACTTTTAAAGCAAACAAAATTAAAAATTACACGGCAGAAATGTCGAGGCTATACCAGCAATGCTAGTTTGCACAGATGTGATCATGACAGGTCCGTTAACAGTTTCACTTGCAAAGCGTAAATGTGATGACTCACCTCGAAAGGGGGGACTTTGCGTCAGAACACTTTTCGAGGAAATGATGAAAATACTAAGAATTTCCAGCACATTTTCTGTTGTAAAATTGGATCGCCTTGAACAAGTAAGTTGTCATTTTAAAGCTGAGAAAATGCTGTAACATATGAGACGATAAAATCAAAATTGATATCATCTGCAAAGTCCCCCCTTTCGGGGTGAGCCATCACAAATGTCTGGATAAATACTCATCGTTTTTTTACCAATTTATAAATATCTTATAAGATGTTCTCCGCAAGACCTTTCCTATATTCAAAAGAAATCCTGGCCATCAGCTGCAAACCACGGGCCACACGCTTAGCAATTGAAGTGTTTGTTTAATGAATTCACTTTTTCTCAATTGTACACAAATCTTGACTTCTATGTCGGAGAATACATACTGGTAGGTGTCACTTCATTTATTTATATAAGATCAGCAAAAAGCCATTAAGAATCAAGTTACATTTTAAGAAATAGAAGTTCATCGATGGCAAAGCAGCTATTTAACTCAAAACTTATCTTAAGGACGTTCATAACTCTTATTTGTTTGTTTGTTTGTTTTTTTGCTAATTTGTTTAAACAAGCCCAGAATTAATGTCAACAATATTTTAGGTAATCTTAGTCGAATGTTTTTCTTGGTTTGTTTGATCTCTTTTAATAAATATGTCTGGTTTGAAAATATGGCTCAGAAATATGCAATATGCATAAACGGTGATTGTCTATACTATAATGACATTTATTTAACAGTCAAAAAGATGATGTATATTGCAAATACAAACATTGCATGAGTGACTAAACAAATATTATAGAAACGGCATGGCAATACACATTTTTATTTTTGCGTCAAAGTAAACATGAAAATTCATGAAAAAATTTAGGTTGTATATTCGGTAAAATGTTCGAAAGGTAAGAAATGTCATTTTAAAGTTCAGATATTTAAACTCACAAGAGGCTCTGAATCATTGAATTTCAAAGAATATAACATATAATACTTCTTCTTTTTTATCAACAGTTGAACAAATCACATACATTTTATAGGAATAACACCACATTTTCATATCCACGTTCTAATTTGCATTTGCTCTCACCCTTTTCAGACAAATAAGTGTTCAAACTCAGCCTTTTCAGCAGGTAACGTTAAAAAAAACTCGCGACCATTTTTTCCCTCATTTTGGCGAGACTTGGATTTTAGAATTCGCTTAATGAGGTCGATTACAGGTTAGCTGTGATTACACTGTTATTTATACATTGATACCAAATGAGAACAATTAAATGAACTTTGTTAAGGGTGTCCCTGAAAAAATTAACTCCTACCTGGAGGGTCATAGCTTTAAAAGTTAACAATGAAACCAAAAGATTGATTTTGAAATATAATGTACAGGTCATAGACTATTATGTGTATAAAAAGTAAGTGATATGGTTCAATGGTTTTGATGGTAAGCTCGATTGTGTTACAAGTGGTGCAAGAGGCTTCTGTCCAAGTTTCAATATTGATTGTCAGACAGATATTTCCGTTAACATCAAATGGTAGAGATTGTCCACAGATGCAGTTTCTGTTAGTTATTTGTGAGATGAACAAATCACAGGTTGCCTGAAGGGATTTAATCGCTGTTTGACCAAACTCGTCCATCCAACTAATACAATAATGTCTAACCAATTAATCTGAATGAGAAATGATGCTTTACTGCTAGGCAATGAACCCAATAACATAGGAAGACCAGATACCAGCAAAACACAGCCATTCTCTTTGTTTTCGTTACATTTAGTCGTTTGAGACATTTATTTCACTAAAAAATATTTAAAAAAACATTTCGGACATCTAATTCCCGAAAAAAACATTCATTCTTGAATTTTAACGATTACTTCCTCTTTCAGGAAATATGTTTTGTATAAATCCTATATAGGAATTCCTTCTTGAATTATAACCTTTTCAAGGAGAAAACCAACCAATACTTTTAAAACTTATTAAAAAATAACTACATTATGAATTATTCTTTATTTGATGAAAACAGTCAAAATGTAATGAGGTAATATCGTGCAAGGTTAAAAAAAACAATTATGTGATTTGTGCTTACTAAAAACCTTCACACTGTTAATAACGGTTACTTAAAAAAATAAATATTTCAAAGAAGAACTGCTAATCATAATTATGATCGCTTCATTCATTTCAATTTTGTCTAGAGAGCATTTTAAGAAATACATGTTTATAACCATCACGAAAGTTTTGACTGAAGGCGTAAATGATAAAATTGACCCCACTATTGGCTAATGGCAGAATTCCAACTATAGAAACCCATTGCGGAACCCTGATGTGGTAGCTGATGTTCAAATCCAGTATAAATGGAATCCACATGATGAGGAATACCCCAAGAATGACAGCGAGTCTCTTCAGTACGTGCCGATCAACCGGGGTTACTCCGTTTCTTTGGTTAGATCCTGATGAAAATGCTTTCGATCTTACGAACACGTAAATACGAAGGTAACACAGGAACGTTATTGTTAAGGGAAGTACCATTCCAAAAAATGTAATGAACCAGATATAGCCACTTTCTACGATCTCCGTGATGACAAAAGTACAATACAAAATCTCTGGGTTAAAACCATGCGCTCCCCAACCGATAAACTCAAAATTAGG
>JXSR01S045502.1:58277-72516 GCA_000969725.1 Ophiothrix spiculata
CCCCACCCCCGGCTCTTTTAGGGTTAAGCGTTGTACTTATGTTTGAATTAATGAGTGCATTAAGCAAACCCGCTGTGTTGCTGAGTAGAAACAAATGGTTGTATTTTTGTAAATAAAAGAATGGAAATTGGTGTTCCATGAAAGCAACAACAATTAATCAATGCTTTTTTCTTAACTATATATGATACTTCTGCAGAAGTTAAATTTCCCCAGATGTGTTAATACTTTTGCACGTTCCTATATTCTGCAGGGATAATGATTTGTTAATATTTGTTTAATAGCCAATTTTCAAGGAAATATTTACTAGTATTTCAAGAATGTTTTATTTTATTTTGGAAAAAAAGAGACATAACATTCTGGAAATTAAGTATTTGTTCGATAATCAGTCACCACATAGAAATTGAAATTGAGTGTCTTGTTGGTCCCCCCCCCCCCAAGGGTAAAAAATTGACTCGCGTCAGTTACCCCACAAAGTAGCAATGACGTGACAAGTAGAAATGGAACAAGTATAAGTATCGGGGAAAAGGCTGTGGTTTCATGGGTTGTAGTAAAATTTGGTGTAAAACGTTTTTGCTCCTAAAAAGTATTTTATGTTACCGTTGCTGTTGCTGTTACAATGGCGCAATCTACACGGAAGTGCAAATCCAGATGAAAACGCATCTCCATAGACCGCTTTGCAGAAGACTGTGGCTACATAGGCGTCAGATCCGGATCTGCTGCACAGCACTCAGTGCATGCGTACATGAAAGCGGTCTACGGAGATGCGGATCTCGGAGATGCGCATCTGCTACACTCTAATTCGTAAGTGTAGAAATCTTAAACTTTTTTAAACTTTCGTTGCTTAAAATAGCCTCCCTTCTAACAGAAGTTTAAAAGCTTTAAACTTTGACATAGTTTAAATGATTAAACAATAGTTGTTTAAACTTTTAAACTATTATATGGTTACAAGCTTTAAACTGTAGCTGGTTTAAACCTTAAACAGAACCATGGTTTAAAAAGCATATACTATTGTTGTTTAAACTGTTTTTTTATTGGATATGACTTTGATTCTGTGTAAAATAATATGACTTTGATTCTGTGTAAAATAATATGTTCGTGATGATAACCACGTTTGTGATAGTGTTTACCTGGCTCAACCGGCCACATATTGATCATTTCACGAAAGGCGCTGCATAATCAAGTAATCAACAGCCAATAAACAGATTGTGGCATGTGTAATGTACTGTGGTATACGATAGCGTGCAATATAGCTGCAATGCACAAGCTGTATGATATATCGTCCATTTATCTTCCTATATTTGTGCAAATATTCACATCCCGGCATGAATTTATAATTCAAATATATCACTGTTTATCTATGCCCACATCTGTAAGATTTAGATGACAACTTAAGTTGTATTACGGCGCCTTTCGTGATGATCACATTCAGGTAGTCGGAGATCGGATCCGCCATTACTATTTATGTCTAAACTTTAAAAAGTTTAAAGCTTCGCACAATTTCGTATACTTAAATGGTTTAATCGCTTTAAACAGCTACGTTTAAATGATTTTCAGCTTAAACTTGTATAATTTTTAAACATCTTTAAACGTAATTTCTTAAAACAACGCAATTTTAACTTTTAGAATTAGAGTGTAGATGCGTTTGCATCTGGATCAGCACTCCGTGTATATCGCCCTAATATCGGACGATCCGAACAGGAGATTGTGAAAAATTACGTCAACGTTTTTGGAAAAAACAACCTGTTGACTCATTTTGAAGATGTTCCAATAAATGAAATCGATAGTTAAGGTAATGTGTGCAAACATGTTATAGTTTGTCATGTGTAAGTAGGTAAAATCTTGCAGTGAACATGACATTCCAACCTATCGTTGATAGCCTTGACAACGGCAGCATGCAATGCGAACTTGTCTACGTATATGGCAAGCTGAATGCTCAAAATATATAGAAAAACTGAGTTTATCATAGATGAACTCAGTTCTTCTGAGAACAATTGAGTTTATCATATATAAACTCAGTTTAAACCCAGTTTAAGTGAAAACTTTTTTTCCTGGCGGTAATAAAATTGCAGTTGAAATCCTCAGTTTTACGTCGCTTTCCGTTACACCCTATTCGTCAAAGTGTAAGCCTACCTTAAAACATTATCGCGTGCATATCATCAAGATAATAGTTTTCAAGTGGGACTAACACGGTTATTTTTGTAACAATATGAACAGATAACATCCTTCCAGTGTAAAGATATGTTCAATAAGAATTTTACATACAGTCATTATGTCAAAATATTGTCATACGATGCCCATATTAAAAAATTTGTAATTTTAAACCACTTATAGAATTTTTTCAACCTTTTTTTCCCCAGAATTATGCACACAAGTCAGAGGTCCGTAAGAATTTGCCAAAACTCATTAAAAATGGTCTCTAAGTAGTGTTGCAAATCAGTTCTTCAAATATGAATTTGGAAAAACATTGCTACATTCAGAGTGTTAATGATATTAGGGAAATATACACGGCAGTGCAAATCCAGATGAATGCGCATCTCCATTAAAGCTGATTTGCAGTAGACTGATCCGGATTTACTGCGCAGCAAATGTGCATATGCGTACGTGTAACCGGTCTACGGAGATGCATATCTCAGATCTGGATCTCGGAGATGCGCATGTATCTGGATCTGCACTCCGTGTAGAATGTCCCACTGTATGCAACTCAAATCGACACGGATAGGTAAGGCACATAAGTATTAAACTTAACCTGTTTTTATTGTCTTTTGTCTAAAAATGTAGATAATATATCTCTTCCGGTTCATATTTGACGCTAAAATGATCTGATGCAATATATTTGTAGACATACCACGAAAAACAATTCGAGAAAGTGAGAAATGTTAAAAACGTATTGATGGGTAAGGCTCGCTGAAAGTTCATGGCAACTGTAAAACTAAGGAGCGGTCAGGAAAAGTCCGCAATGTAAAGCGATACGGTAACTACTTCTGATTTAAACGACTTTAGATGATAAAACATGTGAAGAATATTAACTCCTGACAAGTGTTTTGACATACAAGAACACCGATACATTGATGTTTTAAAATTTTAATTTCCGGTTTCTCGGAGCCTATATGCATTGAGATATCTTTGCAATGAATGTATTTGTTCGAGTTATGAAAATTAGATTACGTATGTAATTTAACGACTCTGTGTATCGAATCAGTTTGAGTTTTATTGAGAAGAATGATATCATAAGAGAATTATAACTCTATAGCTCAAAAAAGACTTGACGAAAGTGCTATGTTTCAAAGACAACATCATGTTAGTAATAAAGAGAAGCAATGTCAAGCGATGTCAAAATATTGGCAAGTGAAACGAGATCATGTGTGATTGTATAAAACTCTTGATACACTGAGTTTGTACTAGTGAGCAGGAAAAACAAAATGGAGAGGTTTTATTAGTTTGGGACCCAGAAAATGATCTGTTTGCTGACACATCGCACTGACAACCAAACAAGACAAACCAATGACAAAAGTCAAGCTTTCAATACTTCAAATGCTTTACAAGATACAAATAATTCGGGTTTTTAAAGTTTCTATTTATCTTGTTAAACATAACCTGGAACATCAATTGTATTTTGATACATGAATTATAAAAACAAAATTCGTCTTTTGATTAAGAAAATGGTCACAATACTTCGTACGAAGAATCACAATCAGGTGGTTTTTTTTATCGTGCTTAGACCTTTTTATAGCAACTTTCAGAATCGGGTTTTTTAATGCAAATCTGCGTCAGTAGACGCTCTACGAAAATTGTGTTCGATGATATTAAGAAATTGTAAAATAATTCTTAGCTTAAGGAATCAGATAAGAAAGTGATGTTAATTATATATTGAGTGGAAGAGTGGAATTAATCCTATAATTCATTATTCCCTCTTTATCATCAGCGTGATGGTTTGAACATTCTCTGGAAATATTGACAGCAGCCAAAAAGAAACTAGAAATGCAGCTTTAGTATTTAAATTGGTTTATCTTTTTAAAATGTATATGTTTTAAGTATTGAAGTATTGTTTTTAATCTTCGTGCCTTCACGTCAAGTATAAACATAACAAAATGCTTCTGCCTTTGTCTTGAGAGTTTGAAGGCTAATTAAATAAAATAAAATGCAGTCTTATAGGTTCTCTAGTAAAAACGATCGTTATACATTCCGTTGAAGGAGCTAGAGATATAACGGTACAAGATGGAGAAGTTCATCACTCTTAAAAAAAGTATAATCAAATTAAGCAAGATGCAGAGTTGACAGAATAACGCATATTTATGACAAATTCGAGTACTCTTTGACTGTTTATCAAATTGTTGTTATCATCACATAAGAACTCAACATATGATAAAACAGATTTATGTTTTACTACTTTAAAAATTATGTGTTGATTCTCTTGTCCAGTTGGTGTTAATGGTCCATAGAAGCATAGAGTTGTTTGACTAGCTATCGTAAATTCAATTGAAGTGTTTTTCTTATGTCGCGTGGTCAGTCAGAATAAGTGTCCATTACTTAAAAACACCAAGTATATTTATTAAAAAATAGATTTTTATTTTACGTCTATTTTCCGAGCTGCATTTTATAACCATGCAAAAATATTGCAATTTCTTGCAAAACTTTTTACGCAGACAAAATTACAAATTACACGGCAGAAATGTCGAGACTATACCAGCAATGCTAGTTTGCACAGATGTGATCATGACAGGTCCGTTAACAGTTTCACTTGCAAAGCGTAAATGTGATGACTCACCTCGAAAGCGGGTACTTTGCGACAGAACACTTTTCGAGAATATTCTGAAAATAGGCAGCAAAAAATAAAGAAAAATATAAGAATTTCCAGCACATTTTCTGTTGTAAAATTGGATCGCCTTGAACAAGTAAGGTGTCATTTTAAAGATGAGAAAATGCTGTAACAGATGAGACGATAAAATCAAACTTGATATCATCTGCAAAGACCCCCCTTTCGGGGTATGCCATCACAAATGTCTGGATAAATAGTCATCGTTTTTTTACCAATTTATAAATATCTTATAAGATGTTCTCCGCAAGACCTTTCTTATATTCAAAAGAAATCCTGCCCATCAGCTGCAGACCACGTGCCACACACTTAGCAATTGAAGTGTTTGTTTTATGAATTAACTTTTTACACAATTGTACACAAATCTTGACTTTTATATCGGAGAATACATACTGGTAGGTGTCACTTCATTTATTTATATAAGATCAGCAGAAAGCCATTAAGAATCAAGTTACATTTTAAGAAATAAGTAGTATATAAGTGTAGGAGGGATTACAAATAGCAAAGAAGTTCATCGAAGTTCATCTATTTAACTCAAAACTTATCTTAAGGACGTCTTTTGGAAAAAAAAAAGAAACTCTTATTTGTTTGTTTGTTTGTTTGTTTTTTGAATAGAATATTCTACTATATCCATGGTTTAAACAAGCCCAGAATTAATATCAAGAATATTTTAAGTAATCTCAGTCGAATATTATTCTTGCTTTGTTTTATCTTTTTTAATAAATGTGTCTGGTTTGAAAATATGGTTCAAAAATTAGCATAACGGTGATGTTTTGAATATTTTTGCACTTTTGATAAGGTTTTATGAACATCAACAAGTTTTAGGAAATGTCAAGCTGCGACCCCTTCCAATAGGATGCTATTTTAAAACAGTGTGTATTTTTTGAAATAGAACAGGTATTTCAACAATAGATTTATTTTTATATTTTTAAACTTGCCAAATTTTGTTTATCTATGGACATAGACGCAATATGTAAAATCAACAAAAATCCGGTCATGATTACTTACGTTTCAGTTAAAAACTGGAAAATATAATAAACTGACAATAATTTAAACGTTAGAAGAGATGTCGTATATTGCAAATAACCAAAGACAGGCTTTCTTGTCAAATATTGCATGAGTGACTAAACAAATATTATAGAAACGACATGGTCATATACATTGTCATTTTGGAGTCAAAGTAAATATGAAAATCCGTGAAAAAACTTGGGTTGTGTATTCGGTAAAATGGTCGAAAGGTAAGAAATGTCATCATATATTTGAACTCACAAGAGGATCTGGTACCCCAAAAAATACTTTTATTGCGCCAAGTACATACTGAATCATCACAAAATGTTCTTGAAATATTGTCCTTTTCATGGTCACAGTTTTAAATGTTTACTTCAACGAAGTACGGTAGAAAGAAAAAACAATTGTTAGTTAATATTTGATTATCTGGTAGCATGTAATTGCTTGTGTATCACCCCTTAACTTATTTATTTTGTAATGTAAATTTAAAACAAAAAACTGAAGAGAACCAGATAACTCTAAAATCGAGTACAATACATCATTCCTGAAGTACACATTTTGAACATCATTCTAATGCAACTTCAGTATATTTCTAATACAATTTTATACTAGAATTTTACTAGAGAAAGTAAAGATGTAATTAGGGTAAGCCTCATCGGTATCTTGCTCAGGGACACTACACACGCCGTCCACCGAGATTTGAACCCATGACTCTCAATGCCCCGTAATTAAAAATCGAGGACTTATCCGCTAGCCTAGGCCACACATGTCCACATATTGACAAGCAAGGCGCCAACTAAAATGTGTAAATGTGTAACTCTTTTTAAATTTGCAAATAAAGTGTGATTACTATCATGACTATAATCATTCTGAATATTGTCACCACACGTCATACAGAATGATTGGATTTCATTACGTCCATAATATATCACCTAACCTCGTCATATCAAACAAAGTGCAATTCATTTACTTAAAAAAGATTAGATCTTTATCAAAATCAGCACAGTTATCAGATACAGAGAAACGCTGACAAGCTTTCATCATTCGTTGATCACGTCCGACGATAGACTTTCTCAATTACGTGTCTTGCAATGAAGACGCAAGCTAGCAAAAGTTCAGTAAATTTGATATGCATTTCATGTCTACGAACGCTTTTTTACACTGGACACGACTGTCTTATTAATGAAAAGTCAAAAAATGTCAATTGTTTGAAACTGGATAACCTAAACGCGAGTGATTATTTCATCATGAAAGAATTCGAGAGTTTTTCTAATGTGTTTGAAGTTACCGGTGAAATGATTGAACTTATTACTATCTACTAACGATAGCACGTCCTGTTATCGTGTAGTTGATTGCAACTGCAACGCAACTATAAAAATGGAGTGACTTTAATAGGTTAAATAGGATTGTTAAGAACTATATACCTTTAAAAACGTACCTATAAGCTAGTACTTTTGTCACAATCTTTGCAAAATATGAAGTATTAAATTCATGACAAAGACAAAGAGTAATTTAAGTGTTTATAGATGATGTCAGAAGATATTTAAAAGATAAAAATATACATTTTCAAAAGACAAAAAAATAATACAAAAGTTAGAGCATCGCTCCTTACAAAAGCTGTACGTTGTTAATATTTCCACAGAATTTTCAAAACATCATGCTGGTGTACATTTTCTTTAAAGACGAAATCATGAACTGGATTAATTCCGCTCTTCCACTCAATATGTAATAAATGTCATTTTCTTATCCAATTCCTTAAGCTAAGGGAGTAAATTATTGCTTAAGATGTAGTCTTAATATTTCTTAATATCTTCAAAGACATCTTTTGCTTAATTAAAACACGGATTTTGTTTTCGTAAATTTGTATCAAAATATAATCTAGTACGATGGTTTTCGTTATGATTAACGTGCTAAATAGAAACTATAAAAAGAAATAATAAGGTTTATCTTATAAAGATTTAGGCTTAGAGGAACCGGAATTAAAATATAAATCAATGCATCGTTGTTCTTGTATGTCAAAACACTTGTTTAAGGGGTTTAAATCTCAGAAGCAGTTATATTGCTATACATTTCGGACCTTTTCTGACCGATGTACCGTGATTTTTCGGTATCATAGCTCAGCCATCAACACGTTTTTAATGCTTCTCATTTTCTCCCCCCTGTATCTCGAGGATAGATCAGATCAGATCATTTTGGTGTCAAACATGATCCGGACGAGTGATCTTGTCCACATAGATCAAAGACAACTGATATTATGTCAATTTTACGTTGTGATATTAGAAACTAACACCTCTTACCCATTCGCGTCATTTTCTGGCTTAGCACAATCCGTGTAATAAAGCCATCTTACAATGTAGCTTATATCACCGTGTTAGTTGCACAAACTTGCGAGTCTATTAGTATTCAAGCTCAATCGATTTTCTTTATTAAGGATGCTCCTACTTCACAGTTGTAGCTCATATCGTTCGTTCATCGTCATCTTGGATGATAAAATATAGCATATTATTAGTAGTCTTCCGATAATTGCAATTTTGATGAACTTTATCTCAATGAATAAGCTGTGTCGTAAAGGAAAGATATCATATAGAAAAATTAATATTGAAATGAACAATGTCATATAATTCATAAATTGAATTTATGGTGTATATATTTCTTCTGAACATCTAAAATGTTCCATAAAACATGAAATGAAGAAGTTATAGCTCTTACGTAAACTACATAAAGTGAGTTTAATCGATCATTTAGTTATTAGAAATAACAGTATATCTTCACGATGGAAGGATGTTATCTGAAGTCGATATGAGAAATGTAATAATGAAAGTTCTTTCATATTGTTACAAAAACAACCGTGAGCTCTCACTTGAAAAATATATCTTGATGATATGCGCAGAAATTATCCTGGTATAGAGCTTTATGATTTGAAAACAAGATTGACATATCTTTGGAAATACAGTGTTATGTGAAACTGAATTATTTGTTTTTGTTGATTAATTAATTATCTAATTAGTGAAACTTAATTATTGAGATCTTTGATTGCCACAGAAAGGGACTTTTTCTGAGTGAATCTTATTTTGCAATTTTAGGTGATTTCCCATTCTATTTTAATAGGCAATTGATTGCATGAAAATATCAGGTGATCTGGGAATTTCCCAAAGTTTCAGAAATAGATTTGTTTACTTGAACATATTATGATGCTGGGAAAATCCCTCACATTGAAGACTGTACAATTTACTATGTTAAATGTAGTAATGATGTCGTGGGGGAATTTTGATGAAAATGTTGAAACTGTGGCCCGTGGCCTGATCAGATTTGGTCAGAAGTTGTTTTGACTTGGTCGGTGAGATATCGATAGCTGAAACTTTGGAAGTGAAAAACCTTTGCTGGTTGGAAAGCTACATTTTGTTGGGTGCGAGTTATTATACAGACGAATGGAGATTGGAGTTTAGAGATATTTTGAATGGAGATTGGCAATACCTTGTTGGAGTTGGAGATATTTGTGATAAAGAGACAGTGGAGCATTATCAGAGTGGATAATTTTATGTGCATTGGATCCAGCTTGTGAAATATTTTGTAAAGCCAAGCAGAGCTTCGTTGTGATTGTTGCAGCGCCGTTGGAGGTCGTCAGGAACATTGTGGAACTATTTTCCAAGTGGATTTCGGGACTTATGATATATGACTTTGTGCCGTGGATTAATTACGGACTATAGCATGGAATATAAACTTAGCCTAGGTTCGCGCGGAATTCGCAGCGGTATCACAAAACTGTAAGTTATAAATACAATGTAAAACTAAGTGTTTGAACTGTGCTTAAAGAAAGTACTTGTATTAAAATTGTTGAAACTTATTCTAAAGTTCAGTGTATTTATTTTGTTTCATTTAAGAACCCGAAAGGTGATTTTGGCCTTGGTCATTTAAAATCGTTGACCGTAACAACAGTTTTCATGGTTTATGGACTTTTTTGGTGCCAATCAACCCTATAGGTTTTTGATATTATTAATACAGTTAACACTAACAGTGTTATTTGTTTGTTTGAACTTATGAGTAAAAATGAGTATCTTAGTGGTTAGAGTGAAATTTATAAATCGAAGATTTTTTTTTTTTTGATTTTATGAACCAAAATCTCAATTCTGAAATAATAGTTAAACTCGTGAATTCGTAATCAAATAACAGTTTTGACAGCTTTCGCACCTAATATGTAAACGTAAGTTTATTTAACGAAAAAACTTACTGGTAAATGTATTCGTAAATCTTCGCCTGTTACGCATACCGGAACGCCAGACGCGGAGTGTAATTGTGAATTTTCTATCAACTATATATGTACTTTATATTCTTGCGTTTTGATTGGATAGACGACACGCGGAGTGTATGAGTTCTCAAAAAATGAATTAAATAGTATAGATGAAAGTGGCTACGCATATTGCGTTCTTGATTGCGTATCGGGAGAAGATATTTACGAATGCAGTTACTCGTAAGTCTTTCGTTAAATAAACTTACCATTGTTCGTAACTTTACGATAGAATCTCAGTACTTACCAGCAGTTTGCGATACTTGCGATAATTGAAAAACTCATTTGTCCAAGAAGTATAAGGTTAAAATTATAGAGTTTTTTGAGCTACCAAATATTTTGTGCAACAAGTCTTTGTTATCTTATAATCTAGTAATATAATTCCAATGCATCTTCTAATCAATAACGGATAATTGGTGTTGTATATTTCCAAACATTTTCACCAAATACTCCTCAATGTGGTAGTATTGATTTTTCATCACCAAGCCTCCGTTATTAATACAAAATACATTGGAACTTTATATCAGATTATAAGATAACAAAGACTTGTTACACCAAATATTTGGTAGCTCAAAAGAACTATGTTTTCAGCCTAATATTTGCTTAGCCATTAATGAACTTTTTTCCTATACATAATCCCTCCTGGAATTATTTACCATTTACTCCAGACATGTAACTTGATTCTTAAAGGCTTTCTGTAGATCTTATATAAATAAGTGAAGTGACACCTACCAGTATTTATTCTCCGATATAGAAGTCAAGATTTGTGTACAATTGAGTAAAAAGTGAATTCATATAACAAACACTTGGAGTTGTTAAGCATATGGCACGTGGCCTGCTGGCGGGCAGATATTTCTTCAAAATTGAAGATGAGAATTGTCTTAGGTGGAAAACCTCTGATAAGACACGAGTAAATTGATGTGAAAATGATGAACAGTATTTCTTGCAAGTAAAATTATCAACGGGCGCGTCATCTCAGTTATGACTTGCTGATAATAGTCGCGCCTTCTTCATTGCGTAATTTTGTTTATTGTTGTTTTATATTGAAGTTTTCCAAGAAAGTGCAATCTGTTTGTATAGTTAATTCTTGAAGCACAAACTGGAAAATAGATGTATAATAAAAAGTCCTTATAATTAAATTTAGTTTCATCTATCAAGGTTTCAGCAAACTTAACGAATTAACAATGTCGACAATAGCTAAAACTAATGGTTTTAGTAAATTGGCCCTTACTGGAAGAAAGGCATTAGAAATGCGCAGGTGTGACGGTATGGAGTCCCCCCCTGTGCTTGAAAGTAATGGACACTTCTTCTGACTGACCACGCGACAAAAGAAAAACACTTCAATTGAATTTACGATAGCTAGTCAAACAACTCTATGCTTCTATGGACCATTAACACCAACTGGACAAGGGAATAAACACAGTTTTTTCTTAGCAGTAAATTATAATTTCCTGTTGAAAGTATCGGGGATTTGTGTTTTATAATGCACTTCCCCTGTTTTCCTTTTATTATATAATATTATAAGGCAAATTCTATATGTGATGATAAAACAACTTGATACGCCGTTAAAGAGTACCGGATCTTTTCATATCAACAATGCTCAAGATGTCTTAGCATATTGCTTGATTTAATAATACCGTACTTTTATAGAGCGATGCATTTTAAGTCGTACCGATTAGCCCATATATCCTGAAGCCATCAACAGAAAACGATAAAACTACCAAGAACGTGCAGATACAGTTTTCCTTTTAAAAAAAATGAAAAAAGAAACTTGGGACATCTGCATTTGGTATGTTTTATGATTTATTGAAAATTGGCTAAGTATTAGCATTTTAGGGCTGAAAGTTGTAGAATTCAACAGCTTTGAACGAGTTATTGTGACACACTCTTAGCCTTCGAACTTCACCAAAAAATCATAAAAGATACCAAATGCAGATTGCCCAAGTTTCTTTTTTCATTTATTATAAAAGGAAAACTGTCTCTACATGTTGTTGGTAGTTTTATCGTTTTCTGTTGATGGCGCGCAGAGTTACAGAGCTGCGAAAACGCACCAGATTGGAAAAATTTGACCTTTGACCCTCACTATCTCAGTGCGCCAAAGATATCCCATCAATTATTTGCTTGAACTTGTTTTTGCTTGTTCTCACTTATGAATTTGTTTTTACATTGGGATCTTGATGGCGCATAGAGTTATGGCGCTCCGAAAACTGCGCGAGGGCGCTCTTCATCAATAGTTCAAGTCAGCGTAACACTCAAGTCAGCGTAACTCAATTTTCGTTTTTTACAGAAGTTATGTTACTGGAGGTTTCAAAATAACTTTGGTTGGGATGAGCATGGCGCACACTTTTACACTTACTTAAAATGTACATATTATTTTGGTGGTTGTTTTACCCCAAATTTCAATATTTATTTTCGGCCAAACCGGAAACGACAAGAACCTGGGGATTCATTTGCAGCGTTTTTGTATATATGGTACTTTAACACTGCATTTTTGTTTTATAAATTGATCCGATGACTCATGAATCGCCACATGGTACATTCTTACAGAGACAAGCTGTTAAAGAGCTTTGTAGTAGATATACGTATAATATATATAAGTTCGATCCAGAATTTGAACTTAATCTGAAGACTATGCCCCCTTTGAATATTTGTATTTTGCGAAATGGAATAGGATATCAAGACCATTGTTAACTATATAAGTCAAAAACTTGCTCTCTAGTTGTTATGGCCTACGATTTAGGAGAATCCTTAAGTAGAATATTCCACCAAAGTAAACATTCTTTGAAAGAAAATTCCAAAGGAATGTATTTAAGCACCAGACTTGTGTTTTAAAACTCGCTTTTGAGAAACTCACTGAAATTATGATGTTCACTGAATCGTTTGGAGAAACCTGAGAAAGAAATTGCCAGAATATGTTTAAATCATTTAAATCGAAAGTTTCAATTTTGAATATACTTAACAAAATAGTTTAAAAAAATATTTTTTTTGATTTATGGCATTTCAATCTTGGCATGTTTTGTGTAAAGTAATACAATTTGGGAATTGTTAAACTTCCCCACATGAGATGTGTATTTAGTGAAATGAAACAGGTATTTTGGCAATGGTATAAATGTATGAGAAATTTTAAAGCTTGTCCAAAATTATTTATCTATGGACGAAGACGCGTTATATAAAATCAACAAAAATCAGGTTACACGTTAAAATTATTTACGTTTCATTAACAACTGGAAAATATAATAAAATGACAATAATCTAGCAATAAAAAATGTCATCTATTGCAAATATAGGAAGACAGGCTTTCTTGTCAAATATTGCATGAGTTACTGGACAGATATTATAGAAGCGACACGGCTATACTCATGGTCATATTTGAGCCAAGGTAAATTTGGAAATGCAAACAAATCTTGGTTTGGTTATTTGCCAAAAATTTTACTTAATAGTTAAGGAATATCATTTGGAAATCAGTAATTTAAACTAAACAGAGGGTTCATCTAGTATTGCTCCCAGTCAAAGAATAGGGTTACTTTCCCTCACATGACATCAGAATGTGGTAAAGAGACGACAATATCAATTTAAAAGGATTATTGGAGGTAAATGTTTTACTTGCTCTGGATTAAAAAAACACCATTAAACGTTTTCATCTTAAAGTAAAAAAATATAAACATGTTATAAAATAGATATATAATAAAATGCTATCTTACTCGAAACTCGCCACTGTGAAACATTTACGCCATTTTAAACCAATTTTTATGAAACAATCCTATTTAACCTATTTAAGTCACTCCATTTTTATAGTTGCGTTGCAGTTGCAATCAACTTAAAGTAAAAAAATATAAACATGTTATTATATAGATATATAATAAAATGCTATCTTACTCGAAACTCGCCACTGTGAAACATTTACGCCATTTTAAACCAATTTGTATGAAACAATCCTATTTAACCTATTTAAGTCACTCCATTTTTATAGTTGCGTTGCAGTTGCAATCAACTTCACGATGACAGGACGTGCTATCGTTAGTAGATAGTAATAAGTTCAATCATTTCACCGGTAACTTCAAACACATTAGAAAAACTGTCGAATTCTTTCATGATGAAATAATCACTCGCGTGTTGGTTATCCAGTTTCAAAC
>JXSR01S045502.1:87931-98441 GCA_000969725.1 Ophiothrix spiculata
AATTCTCTTATGATATCTTTCTGCTCAATAAAACCTTTTTTCTTGGAAAAAGTTCATTTTCTAATATTTTCTAATATAAAAGTTATTTAGATTTTGTAGTGTTAATGCTATTTTACTGAAACCTCACCTTTGTAAAACATTTAAAAATTGATGTTTGCCCCTACCCCGGGGTAGATTTGAAAACTGCATGCATGATTGTGATATGCCGAGTGAGTAAAAAAAACTGCAATAGTCAAATTTAAAAGCCATATTTTAAAAACAAGAGATATCATGAACATGAAATGTATATATCTAAATAGATCATATATAGATATGAATGGGGAGAATTGATAAAGGCGTCGTAGAGATACACTTATTTGAATAGGAAGGCATAAAAACAGTCCTGTCGAACTGTCGTGCATATGTTTTATTTACGGAGGACACAATTATGACATTATCCTTTTCTCTTTTGTTTTTGGGTGCCTTGACAAGGGCCGTTGGAGCTTGATGGCCCTGAAAATTCAATATTCGGTTATACGTGGACTTGTAAAAAATCCCCTGCCAAATGTGTCCGTGATTTTTTCACGAGCTCACTTCTGGATCCCTTGTCAATGTCTGACGAACGCAGTCGAGGTTTATCCTGCTTCTTGCCGTTCGCGGTCTTCAAGATTCTCTTCATTTAGTTTATGGACTGTTCCTGTTCTTTTGAATTCGCCTGAATTCTATTATTAAATAGTGGATGAACATAGTACATGCGATTTGGGGAATGCATCCCGGTATCTCCGTTTAACTTCTGCATGAGATTTGGTTGTAAAATAAACCTCGGTAATTAGAGCACGTTGCTTGTTGGTGATCAGATCTTGAGGCATTTTGAGAAATGACTGATTGATAAGCCCTTCCTTCTGAGACAGTACCCCCACACATGTCGTTTTGCACTTGAAAAGACCGCCTAAATTATCTTTTAAATATAAATTAATAGATTAAGAGAAGGTAACCTTCAGATCAATCGAGCAAGGTAACCGGTTTGTGTTATTATTCAAGAGGTGTTGGCTAGAAATTCAATCCAATATTGGTACTTACTCGTTTGACGAGGCATGTTCATTTGGACAGAACTGTTTTCATACCATATTATTCAAATAATTTCACCGTTTGAAAGCTTATTCCATGATCTATTTAGAAATTAATATTAGGGAAGGGTGGGGCGGGTTGGCCATCGGGGCGGGTTGGCCCACCTCGTGTTTCTGCTCACGTGACGTTGGGAGAAATATGTAACTGGTGATTTTTGGTTATGCATAAAGCATCAAATTTACCATAAAATTTACAAGACCGAACTCAGCTCTTTGTGGGAGTTATCAATAAAAACAAGTTTTTGAGTTACTTTAGTAATCTTTTTGAGCAAAAGTAATTTTGTACTAGTGTCAAAATATTACTTCGCTGGTTCAAGTTATCATTATTAATTATGAGGTATGGTACATGTCCAACATCTCATGAGATCAAATCCTCTTTATTCTTTGTTTGGTCGGTATACCACGAGGATAAGTCAAAACTGGGACTATGGGGCGGGTTCGCCCACTAGCGCACGGGGCAAGTTGGCCCTATGGATTTGCCCAAGATGGTATGATAACCTACTCAGACTCGAGCATAATAACATTTATGACATTTAACACGATTTTAACTCTAAACAAGTAAATAGATGCGTATAACAAGACGCAAAAAGTCTTTTAGGAAATATGTTGCATATATTGCATATTTTGCATGCAGATAACACTGTAGGTGACAACGTATCTTTTTAAAAGATCGATATTGTATTAATATATTATGGCATTTCATCCTAAAAGGACATTTTTGTATGCAGAATATTCCCGTGCTTCACTTAAAAAAACATAATGTATGAAATGTGTCACTGCAAAATGAGCACGACTCTGTTTTTGTAAATGGGGCCAACTTGCCCAACTGGGTGGGCCAACTTGCCCCGCATGCGGGGTGGGTTGGCCCTATTGACAACATTTTTTATTTTCTTTATTATATGAATACGATAAGCCGCAGAGTCTTAGTATTTACGCAACACATAGTTCGGGTATATATCTATCTTGTGTAAACAAGAAAATCTTCTAGACTTTATCATATCCGATTCAGGGGCGTTTCAATGAAAAGGGGCCAACCCGCCCCACCGTCCCCTATATGTTCGAAATTACTTTTGTTCTTACAATATGGCTTCCATCTAATTATTGCAGTTTTTTTGAATCGCACGGTATATTGCCGAGTTTAAGATCGGTCTTTCGATGCCAAGACTGAGGCCGAGACAAATTGTGGATCAAAAGTATACTATGGAGGGGCAAATTAACAATAACGAACATAGGAGGTCAATATATGAATTATACATTTGGCTTTACAACAAACGCAAAATATGCTATTTTTGTACATATTACTTGAACTATTCTGTTCCAAACTAATTATCATAAATGCAATATCTTAAAAAGATACATTTCGATATTTTGTCAAATGTTCGTTAATACTTAATTATAGTATACGAAGAGTAAAATCATCTGAATATTGAGGCGTCGACTCAAATATGCAACTTCTTTAAGACTCTGTGTAAATTTGCTGATCACCTTGATTACAACCATGACTATAATCCTACCAAATATTGTCATCAAACGTCATAAAGAATGATTTGGATGTCATTACCATCATCCCAGGGAGAAGCTGTGCACAGCAAGTCCACATCCTGAGAAGAGTCATGGAGGCCTTCCAGAGTTATCAACTCCCACTTACTATTAAAAGGTCTTTGACTCAATCAACAGGAGAGTCATGTTCTCAATTCTGCGGCACTATGGCATCCCGGAGAGACTGGTAAATGCAGAAGGTGTACTACAACAATTCCAAAAGTGCTGTGATGGTGGAGGGTAATATATCAAAGCCTTTCAATTTGACAACAGGTGTATTACAGGGCGACGTCTTGGCTCCCTTTCTTTTCATCATATTGATTGACTACTTGCTGCAGAATGTAACTGAAGACACTGATTCTGGACTGGTAACTCATTCACGTCGGTCCAGGAGATATCCTGCCAAAGTCTTAAATGATCTAGATTTTGCCGACGATATAGCCCTGCTAGAATCATCCATTACAGGGGCAGAGGCACAGTTATCTAGTACTGCAGCAGCAGCAAAAAGCTTGGGCCTGATCATCAGTGTACCCAAAACTGAGTACATGACTATCAATTGCAACTCCAGCCTCCATTTAAGGTATATGGTGAACCAATCAATCATGTCCCGGACTTCAAATATCTTGGATGCATGATGGCCTCATGTAACAAAGATCAAACGAGACGAAAGGCCATTGCCTTGTCCGCATTCTGGAAGTTGGAACGTGTATGGAAAAGCCAAGTCATTCCCATCGAAACTAAAGTGAGACTTTTCAACACCACATGTGTGACGGTACTGTTATTCGGCTGCGAATCGTGGGTTATCTCTAGCGACATGGAAAGCAAGATCAACTCCTTTGCTACATCATGTTTTAGAATCATGCTTAACATCAAGCGAATCGACCATGTCCAAAATTCATAAGTATATGCTGACACTAACATAGAACCATTAATTAACCGAGTGAGGTTGTGACAACTGACCTTCCTTGGTCATGTTCTAAGAATGCCAGAGGAAGAACCCTGTATGACGTACGCCCTTTACACACCTCCCCATAGAACAGGGAAGGAGGAGACCAGGGCGACAGAGAACTTCTTATTTGTCCTACATTAAAAAACTGCTTGGT
Source organism: Ophiothrix spiculata (assembly GCA_000969725.1). Lineage (NCBI taxonomy): Eukaryota > Metazoa > Echinodermata > Ophiuroidea > Amphilepidida > Ophiotrichidae > Ophiothrix > Ophiothrix spiculata. Next base: position 91,680 of record JXSR01S045502.1, read on the forward strand.
GACAATGATAACATACTGCAACCAAATGCTATCCAGACTCTGGCTCAAATTAGAAGTGAATGGAAAAACTATGTGATCGCCTGCTGCGCAGCCGAACGATGATGATGATGATGATGATGACCACCATCTATATTATATCACCTAACCTCGTCATATTAAACAAAATCCAATTCATTCTGCAGCAAAAAAGATTAGATTTTGATAAACCAACACAGTTATACAGAAACGATGACAAGCTTTCATTATTCGTTGATCACGTCCGACGATAGACTTTCTCAATTGTCTTGAAATAACGACGCAAGCTAGCAAAAGTTCAATAAAGTCATGTGTTTTACGTCTGTGTACATTAAACTGGGCGCGACTGTCTTATCAATATTATTGCAAAGCCAAAAATTGTGAATTTGAAAGTAGATAACAAACACGCGAGTGATCATTTCATATTTAAAATGACCGTGAAATGATAGAAGTTATTGCTATCTGCTGATGATAACACGCCCTATATTGTGTAAGTTTATTGCGACTGCAACGCATCTATAATTGAATTGGATTGTTAGGAACTACCATTAAAAAGTACCTATCTGCTAGATCTCAGTCATGTAAGTAAGAGAGTTTTCTGAGTAAAATGGGGTTGGTTGATCTCATTTTAAACAACCATGTTGATTACTGACTTTTAAATGTGTTTGCACTAATAAGTACATGTAGGTACACATTAATGATCTGTACACTTTTCCAAATCATGGGCAATACCTTTAAAGCATTGCTCTTTACTAAAGCTGTATTTCTAGTTTCTCTTAGGTTGCTATCAACATTTCAAGAGAATGTTAAAAACATCAAACTGACGATAAAGAGAATAATGAATTATAGGATAAATTCCAATTTTCCACTCAATTAATAAATTAATTCCACTTTCTTATCTTATTATTCTAGTTATTTCTTTTAATATCTTTGAAGACATCTCTGGTTTAATCAAAATTAAGTAACATTTTTATACAATTTATATATCAAAATACAATGGAGAATGATGATTAGCATGATAAATAGAAATTAGAAAAGAATGAATTATTTATATCTTGTAAAGCAGTTGAAGTATTGAAAGCTTGACTTGCATACTTTTGTCATTGGTTTGTCTTGTTTAGTTGCGATGTGTCAGCAAACAGATCATTTTCTGGGTCCCAAACTAATAAAACCTCTCCATTTTGTTTTTCCTGCTCACTAGTACACACTCAGTGTATCAAGAGTTTTATACAATCACACATGATTTCGTTTCACTTGCCAATATTTTGACATCGCTTGACATTGCTTCTCTTTATTACTAACATGATGTTGTCTTTGAAACATAGTACTTTCGTCAAGTCTTTTTTGAGCTATAGTGTGATAATTCTCTTATGATATCTTTCTGCTCAATAAAACTCAAACTGATTCGATACACAGAGTCGTTCAATTACATGCGTAATCTTGTTTTCATAACTCGAACAAATACATTCATTGCAGAGATATCGTAATACATATAGGTTTTGAGAAACCGGAAATTAAAATTTCAAAACATCAATGTATCAGTGTTCTTGTATGTAAAACCACTAGTCAGAAGTTAATATTCATTACATTTAGCATTTTTAGTGATATCGAAAGGAATTTAAATTAGACGCAGTTATATCGCTATATATTTCGGACCTTTCCTTACCACTTCTAATTTGTACGAGTGCCGTAACAAACCCATCAATATTCTCGCCTTGTATCTCCCGGTATTTCTATCAAGATGCTTTTGGGGTCAAACATGATCCTGACGAGATATCGTGTCCACAAACAACTAAACAACAAAAATGTCAATTTTTAAAAAGTTGTAATATATAAAACTGCGTTAATACCCCTTACCATATATCAATGTTGTTTTCTGGCTTGTCATTAAAGACGTTTTTGCTTAAATTAACACACTGAATGCAGAAATGGATGATTCATATTTATCATGTTTATTTTGCCTGGAATTAGGATAAGACATCTCGAATTTGTGAGCATACGTATGTAGTATTAGGAAATCAATTATTGAAAAAAAAATCAACGACAACATTATGCCAAATATCATATTCACTATAGCCGCATTAAGTCTTTTTTTATTTCACGAAACGCTGTTAGAGAATATAGCCGCTTCAGGTGTCGAGTATTTGCTTATTTGTCATAATGTGTCATTCGAAATTGAAGATTTTTGACTTTTCAATGCAGGGTAAAAAAAATGTCGAATAACCTGAATAACATTGCATGATAAAACCATCGACATTGTAATGTAAATGTTTACTGTTTACTATATGCCATATGATAAATGACATATCGATGATTAAAACATGTCGAGAGTGAGTTTTGGCCAAATTTGGATTGAGTTGTGGTGCCCGATATCGTAATTTCGTATGACTAGCAATAGAGGTAGCACAACCCGTGTAATAAATCCATGTTAAAATACGGGTATGTATCACTGTGACAGTTTTGTTGCAAACTTGCCGGTCTTTTCAGTATAATAGCATTCAAGCTCAACTGATTTTCTTAATTAAGGATGCTCCTACTTTACAGTTGTACTTCATCTCGTTCATCACATCTAGGATGACAAAACATATCAAGATACGGTAGTTAATTATTGCGACTTTGATAGACTTTTAAAAAAGGCTCTGTCGTATAGGAAAGATATCACATAATAGAAAAATAAATAATGAAGAATACAATGTAATATATTTTATAAATTGATTTTATGGTGTATATATCTATCAAGCACCTATGAAGAAGTTATAGCTCTTATATAAACTTCATAGAGTGAGTTTAATCGATCATTAATTTATTAGAAATAATAATATATCTTTACACTAGAAGGATGTTATCTGAAGTTATTATGAACATTGTAAAAATGAAAGTTCATTCCTATTCATAACCGTGCAATTGCCACGTGATAATTAGAACTTTGGAAAATCACTCTTACCTGCATGATATTGAAACGTGCAACAGTATCAACACGTCTGTGGAAATTGAACATCTGTAGAAGCATCATATATGTTTGGGGAAAAAACGTTTCTTGCATTTGTTTTTCATTTACGACATGTCTAACTGTAAAATCATTTTTACCTTACAGTACCACCATAGGTTTTCTTAATGTACCCCTTCATTTAAAAAATCTGCTTTGCTATCAATAAACTTCATCGTTATTTGTAATCCTCCTGCTCTTATTTACAATTTATTCCTAGACATGTAACTTGATTCTTAATGGCTTTCTGTAGATCATATATAAATAAGTGAAGAGACACCTACCAGTATTTATTCTCCGATATAGAAGTCAAGATTTGTGTACAATTGAGTAAAAATATTAATTTATATAACAATACTTCGACATGTTAAGCATATGGCACGTGGCCTGCTGGCGGGTGGGTTTCTCTTCAAAATTGAAAATAAGAATCGTCTTGGGCCGAGAACCTCTTATAGTAAATTGGTGGGAAACTGATGAGCTATATTTATCCAAAAATTATGCTAAAAAACTATTAACGAACCTGTCATAAAAATCTGTGCAACCTAGCATTGCTGGTATAGCTTCCCTTTTTCTGCCGTATATTTTGTAGTTATGTTGCAATATTTCGTATAGCTATAAAACGCAGACCGGAAAATAGACGTAAAATAAAAATCTATTTTGAATCAATTATACTTCAATTTTCCAGGTTAGAGCAAACTAAATAAACCAACAAATCTTATCTTTGTATACAATGTTGACAGTGGCTAAAACTAAACGTTTAAGTCAATTGGTATTTGCTATAAGAAAGGCATTTAAAATACAAAGGTGCAACAGAGTTAGTGACCACGCGTCATAAGAAAAACACTTCAATTGAATTAAAGATGGCTATAACAAGCAACCGATTCCTTCAATGAACCATCAACATCAACTGGACAAGAGAATCAACACAGATTTTTCTTAGCAGCAACATATAATTTTCCATTTACTCCCATCGAAGATTTGTATTTTAATGCACGTCCCTGATTTTCATATACTATTTTGAGGCGAGTTCTCAACAATCTGACAGAGAGTGCCCGATTTTGTCATAAATAAGCGTTATTATATCAACAATGCCTTGGCATCTTGCTTGATTTAATTCTACTTCTTCACAGCGATGAATTGCCCAATCTTGTACCATTATATCTCTAGGAGGTAGCCCTTTTAACGGAATGAATAACGATCGTTATTGCTATAGGACCTTTTAAAATGTAAGTCATGATTATCTAATTAGCCAATTTATCCTTAAGACAAAGTTAACGATCTAATTAAGAATCAATTGAGTTTAGTAGGTCGCGAGTTCGAGCACTGCTACGGCCAACAGGTTATGTCCTAGGGCAAGACATTTAACCTCGATTACTTCGTCGACCCGAGCGATATTTGGGAGCTGTTATGGGAAACATTACTATCTAAAGTGTGGATAGGGTGTGCGCCTGGCCGGTGACTCCTAGTTGAAGCGAAATGTTTGTGGCGGTGACCTGACGGCAGCGTAATATTATTATAGGCAGCAGCGACCTGATAATTAATTGTTCACAAGTTCATTTGTGTTATACAAAAGCTGTTTTATATTATTATTGTTATTATTGATACCACATGAAAGCGCATATTTTTGTCATAACCCCTGTAAATTTTCACGCCCAGATTATGTTTCAATGAAAAGATATGGTCAAAAAAGTGCTGAACTACTGGAATATTTTGTCAACAAAAATAAATATCCTATATTAGTATGTTTCTATGGGTCGCTCTCAGACACATTTTTGCCTAAAGCATTAATTTGGCTCAAGGTATGCAAATGAAACTTTACCATTGCTTTATGTATATAGGTGATGACTCTTCATTCAAATATGGAAAAAGTGTATATTAAATTTGTCACCAGATCATTGCCTACTTTTAATGATATAGATGAAAACATAACAAAGGAAGTAATGCAGACAAAAAAGAATTGAAGATACCTTATCTCTTGTGACATTTGAATGCTTTTGCTAATTTGAGGTGTCATTCAGAAATACCCTTTCTTGAAAAGCCCTTCAGGTGTTTAGAAGAGCATTTATTTATTATTTATTATTTTATAATAATGTTAGAACTAGTACCGTTCCCCTGATCTCCCCTCCCACGGACCCAGCAATGAGCCCAGGCAGCAATGATTAGTTGGACTCAGAGAGTACCAGACATGGTTAAATAATCTCTGAAAACCTAAACTTGACGGCCCAACTAGATAAAAGCTAGATTGACTATAGTTTTAGGCTAGTCGTTTGACTAGCTTTTGCCCAGTCGGTCTTGCTCGTCGACCCAGCTCGACTAGTTTATACTAGTCACTGGACTAGTTTTTGACTATGTAAAAATTAGTCGAGATGGTGCACATCTGGACTAGCTTTTACCTAGTCGGTCAGGCTCGACTAGTTTGATGGCACTGATATAAGGAAGAGCCAAGGATTTGTTTGTGAAACATTTCATTCACATCATAGATTGCAGATAAATCAAAAGAAATTAAAGTATAGATCTCCTAAAAAAGGCAACTGTAGGGGCCAGTTTTTGTGGTTGTCGACAACGATAATTAAAAATAAATTTGACAATAAAACTTTGCATGCTGTCAAATGATGCAAAAATCTCAAAATGCTTGGAGGAAACGTTTGGGTACGATGCTGATCTGGTCCAATGCCCTTTAAACAATCCAAAGAAATGTGGGATACTAATATCGGAAGACAGGCTTTCTTGTCAAATACAGATTTACAGATGAGGCATGGACGTACACTTTTGTCATTTTTGAGTCGTCAATGTTAATATTATGAAAAGGCATGAAAAAATATTTAGTTTTGGTTATTCATCACAACGTTTTCATAAGTAAGAAATATAACTTTAAAGGTCAATCGAACTGGAGTGAGGGTTCATCTGGTATTTTGGTGTATATATTTCCCTTGCCAGATAAGAAAGTCATCTTAAAGGTGTAGGTTCCTTCAACATGTGTATAATTACTTTTAACTGATTGACCTTGACCTATGAAATGCATTGTGCAAGGTTCCAACCTTAGCTTATGTCTTGTTTTCTCTTAAGAGGCAAAAGAAAGAATGCAACCCTGGGGATGAGGCTGTTATGTAAAAACAAAAGAAATTGAAATCTGTATACCAATTAAGTTTACATTTTATGCTATATCTCCGAAACTATAAAGAATTTAGAGGTAAAATTTCAGATTTAAAATCAGAAAAATATGGGCTTTCGTTTGGTATCAAACAAATACTACTTCCAGTTGAGCCCTGGGGGATGAGAATTGATCGGAACCTACACCTTTAACCTAATGACGTCAAGATGTGGTAAAACACTGAAAGTAACCAAAATATTGGAGTAAGTATAATTTTCGCCTACTCCTTCATATTGGAATAATCAAACTAAAAATACTACATTCCAAACCGAGTATTCTAACTATATATTGTTGAAGCGGGAAACTAAGAATCTTGAATTATATTGGAAGGATAGAACTAGGTATTTTTGATAATACATACTTAGGGAAAGAGAATGATTGAATTTTGAAATAACAGGTAAACAGGCCAGGCAATGACGCGAATTGGTACGGGGTAGTTTCTAATATTACAAGTTGAAATTGACATGTTGTCAGTTGTCTTTGGTCTGATGTGGACATGCAGGCTATCTCGTCAGGATCATATTTTGCGCTAAAATGATCTGATGCAAGATATTGATAGACATACCGCGAGATACAACGAGAAAAATGAGAAGCATTTAAAACGTATTGA